>JAQFZG010000845.1:0-26130 GCA_034695465.1 Entomobrya nicoleti | reverse complement strand
GCCACCGCATCGCAATGCAAGACAGAAAGATCGAGAAGCTCGTCTGAAGAAGCAAGCTTGATCGCACTTGCACATTATCATTCAGTCAGTCATTGTCACCCATTCATGTACAATGTCTTGTCCGTACTTTCCTTGTAATAAAGTATAATGTTCAGTTAAATAATAACTATCGCTGTAAAGAACCTTTCGTCATTTACACCTTATCATAAATGACGCCAATGACATTCTTTCGTAATTGGAGTTTCTGATCTTTTTGATGTCTGAGCTGCAACTAATTAACAAATGCACATACATGGCAATGCTTGGGCATATTTTTAAGTTAAAACTTTGCTATCTTTTCATATCAACATTTGGCTTATTCATCAACTTACTACTGAGATATCAGGATTAGAATTTGCGTACTTATTAATGAAACGGGCTATGTATGTATGTAAATTTCTGTAGAAAATACAGTAGTAATAGATTTAATTAAAGTTGTCGTAATATTTAAAACAGAATTTTATTAAAACATTGTGTGCGGATTGGAATAATGTTTTCATACAGTATATTTTCCACACTTCACAATAAAACAAACTTGTAGAATGCATTGTTTAAGATGATTCCTACAAACATACATACTTGATTTGAACCTTTTTACAATTATTTAGTTTTTTACTTATCGCTTTTTCATGTATGACATTTAAAACTGCATTATATCACGTCGCTTTTTAAAATATTATCTCAATCAGCTTCAATCGTTGCTTCACCATTTGTATGTAAAACCACCTTTCCACTTTACTCATTTTGCAGAATCGTACAATCAGTTCGAAAACGAAAACTATTGCAGACAAGCAAGATAATCCTACACATACGAGAACAATAGACCATAACTCCTTTCGCGAGATCGAACCCGGCTTTGATTTATTAACTTGGCTCAAAAACTTATCCTTTTGTTGATTTATTTCTACATTAAAAGCCCACTCATTCCATGCTCCCATAAATCCGCCTTCATGTATTCGCTGAACGGTTTTCATAACCCAATGCCTATTATTCGTAGAAATCCCTAGGAACCATGGATCAACGCTTGTTTCCTCCTTAGTATAGAAGCATCCTACAGATGACCAAAACTTTGTCTTGAATGAAGTACTGTATTCGTAATTGTACCATTGATTCCATCTCGCCTGAATTTCCCAAGCTAATTTTGCAGTTATGAAATGGAACCTGCTTCGGTTTCGACCATCTGTGCATTGTACAAGTTCTGAACTAATATATGGCTCGCTACACCGTATTTTCAAGCTCTTATTTGTGTAATCTCTGAAACCTGCCCCAAACAAATTATCAAACGTTGTATACGGCTCCAATTTATTTTCGACTATTGTATTGCCAGTTACGTTATTTTGGTATATAGACCAGTAAAGAAAACCCGAAACAGTTAAAACTGTTACTAAACAGCCCTGACGAGGAATTTGGATTCCAAATCCGAAGAACATGAACAACCAGTCAAGCAATTTAAAAATCAATTTATAGAGCAACTTTTAAAACGAGCCACTGTTTTCTCTTAATGTGTAAAATACAGACACACAAATCCAAGCGATAATACCAAAAATCCAGGTATAAAAACGCATTGGTTTAATCCACGTATCATATCCTAACAGAGATGTAGTGTTTCTTAACTTTGTGCTCATGCAGTAGTGGTAACTATGACCAGAGTAGTATTGAAGAAACATTCCTTCATGCAACTTGCCACTAAAGCTATTCCTAATATCATTTGTAATGAAACTGCTTTTGTTCAGGACTTCTTTGTAACGAGCTGTAAATACGGGAGAATATGTAATATTATGTATTTTAGACATTTCGCCGGCTAACATTTGTTTTCCCCAGCAAAACTTCAGTTTATTCATCACTTTGTAACTACGAGTAGTATATGCAATGTCAAATGAAAATATTTTGGTTTTACTTTCTAGTAAAAACCTTTGAGTTGAGTGAGCTATCATTGCAGCTACTGTTTTACCATTTGCAGACCAAAAGTATTGTTTGTGAAGACTAAGTACTTTGTTCTTGGTAAGTGTAAGGATAGCACTGATCGATATTTTACTTTCTTCTTCAGAACAGTATTCATTACATATTACCTTGGTTTTGGCAATGTCGTTTGACAAGGAATAACTAAGAACAATTTTAAAAGATGGAGTGTAGATTATTTGCTGATATAGTTGACATTCAGAAGTTTCATTCTTGTCGTTTACCGGGTACTTTATGCTAATATTTAAATAAATAACCAACGTGAGAGTTGACATGAAAAGATTATTAAGTGAGTGAAAAAACTTATTTCCAGTTTCCTCGAATGTTTGAGAATAAGGAAAAATTATAATATTGACAGGTTTCATGAATTTGCAGAAATTGTATCCAATTGTAGAATCGTAATCTTCTGATAAGACAATTTGTTGGATAAAATATCGGTCGTTTTGATTCAGAAGGGCAAAAATGTCGTTTGAAATATGCAATACTACATCGTCTCTGCTTCCAAGACGAAGCTCTCGAAACAATGTTGTCAGAGAACTGATATTTGCACATTTGACTGTACACAAGTGTAAAAATACAAACACTACAGTTTAAAATCCCAGCATTTTTGATGTAAAATAATTAAGAAAATTGCTCCGTTTTAGTTAGGGTTTTAATATTTAAAAATTTCATCAAAGTTTTACGAAACGTCTTTGCATGGACCTTTAGGTAGTCTTTTAGATGTGCGAACGTAAGCTAAGACTAAATTATTTTTGAAAGTAAAGTTTCACCTTAGCAAACGTGTCTAAAAAATGAAGACTTGAAATAAGCATTAAATTGTACAGGAAATTGGATTTCATAATTACTTCTACGTGGTTGCGGAATCCCGTGAGCTAGTTGATTAAGCCTCAAAAATCGAAATCGGGTTTTTAATGCTAAAAAAAGTTTGCTGAAATATTTAAGACTGAAACTCATATTATTAGGAGCAACATATAAGTAAATACGTTCTGGTATTTATGATATTCGGACAAATACTTGATTGACGTCGATGGTATTTACTCGTTTGGTAAAGTCTATTGCCGCAGTTACACTAGCATATTGTAGCTTAAATTATTTAAATTTATGTTGCTAAGTTATATGCTTAAACAATTTATTCCGTCTTGATAAACGCTTGGCATTGGTTAGGCTATTGATTTTTTTTAAATTCACCTGGATTGCTTGTCAAAGATATCAAATTAGTATGGATTCCTACCACTAAAATTTACAGAAGTAAGGCCTTGCGCAGTAGACGGTTTGTCTAATAAAACTTGATAAATTAGTTTATGTTGGTCCTCGGGTTGTATATTTGAAGTTTCTGAATCTATTTTAACTCAAAACCGGTTTAACACGGCTATAAGTAAGTTAGAAATGTGGCTTTAACACAGTCCCAAATTTTGACAACAGATGACAGTGTGAGAATATTGTCTGGCATTTAATTTTTCCAATAATTTTTTTTTACATAACACGCATATATTGTGTTTGAAAATGGCATTTATAGGTAATTTTACAGTCAATCGTTGTGTTAATTTGGTCTTTATCACAACAATTGTATTCCTTTTTATTGCCAAGCATAAAAAAGCTCAAAAGTATATACATAGTTATTATAATACTATCTATAAATATTGTTTGTAAAAATTGGTCAGGTTTTCGCGCAACACGTTTCCGTTTTGGTTTTTCAATATTATAATTACATGACCATAATCATTTAAACAAATCTTGTGGTCTGTATGCTTAAAATATTATTTGTTGTTATAGCATAGTAACATTATCACAAACATCAATTGTTACTGATGAAATTTACATAGGAAAATTACTAAACTGGACGACACGAATAAAAATAATGCGTATTAAATTGAAATGTATCAGAAATCCTGTATTTAAAACTATTGAAGTGTCTTTATTTAAAATTAATAAAAAAGTCATATGCAATAAAACTACGGAAAGGAGAAATTTGCAAAAAAAACAATATAACACAATTATTTTAAATGGAACAAAAAACCAAACATACTTACATAATGTAATAAACTACATTGTTTTATTTGTATTTTGTACATAGCAATCGAATACCAATTCACTTGAATTATCCTGACGATAACGATGAGCTTGCCACAAAATGTAACCACAAATGATCCTACGCCCTAGTTTTATATACGCACCTAAATTCTTTTTTATTTCATCATCCTCACTTTCATTCACTTTCAGCAGCAAACTGGATATTGCTGTAAACACCTTCATATTGTGGTTAGCTTGATTCACGTGTTCTTTAAGTATATCTTTCAGTTCTTCATATTTCATCAGAACCAATGGTGGGGATGATGACGGGAATGGTAATGCAACAGAAAACATTTCATTGATGATATCCATCTGTGTGCAAAAATGAAACGTAAATTTCTGAAATAAGAATGAACTGCGAATTCTATGTTCTTTTTCAGATAAAAAAGATATTTTTGTTGACAAGGCGACTGCTTCCAAAATAACTTGATAGCCTTCATTTAAAATTTGTAGTTCTTTTGCAATCGAAATAGATTCAGAAAAAGTTGACATTTCGTTCCGAAATTCTTTTGAGTTTTGTAAACATCCATTTTCAAATGTACGAAGCACTGTTTCAACAAATGCATTATGATTTGTATTGACACGGTCACCAACAAGTTCTAGAATATCTTCCTTAATTCCTTTTGTTAGCATGGTGATCAGGCTTAGTCGAGATGTTAGTGTATTTATATCCGACATTTTGAAACCAAACAACTTGGCTGGCGATACAAGAGTCATTAGATTAAAATTTCCGGATTCATTCTTACGGTCGTAATCAGTAGAACGAACAAGCTGCATTTCTTGTAATGGTCCAGATACGTACTGTGTCACTTTTTTAAGCTGATTGTAATTTAAATCAAGTTTTCTTAAAAGTTCTGCATCCTTCTTTCCAGCTTCTCGTGGAAGTACACATGGAAGTACGTACTGCAGTATAGGATAATTTTCAATGACATTGTCTCCAGTTACAAAACTACAAAATATGTCAAGATGGTTATCCTGTAGTATTTTAACTACAGTTGGGTTTCCAGGTTTAAATTCTATCACATTTTCGGATTTATTGGTTGAAAAGTTTTGGTCGTCACCGACAAACAAGCCGGTATCAAGTTTTCCTTCAAAAGTACTAACAATATTCTCCAGAGCAATGCTTAACGTAAATCCAACAGAGAATGGATGTCCTTTGTATTTGGAGTAATCTGGATGCGCTTCACCATCAAAACCGTACCAAAGCAGATCAGAATTTGAAAAGGATGCGAATGGTAAAGGTTTCCAGGAAACACTTTTGGTATTATGACTGGCATTACAGTCATCAGAATCTTCCAAAACAAACACCTTTCCAAATTTTTCACAATTCATTTTAAAATTTGAACTAAGAAGTGGCGAAAAACAAAAACAATATATAAAAAGACGGGAGAGGAATTTCAGCTTACCATCAATGATGAACGCGATATGATGAATGAATGGTGAAGTGTTCAACTTACATTGTATCAACTTTTAGTTCAAAAGTAATATTTGACGGTGAAATAATGACAATTTAATGACTGTTTTTCTCATGAATTTGTTATTGTGTGATTTTTTAAATAATGAACAGTGATTACGTTAAAATTGCTTTGTTGTTATGAAAAGATATTATTATATACATTCATAACAATATTTTGAGTTTTTTTTTGTAAAAAAACTTACATAGCTGTAGATTTTACCACATAATGTTTCAGTAATCTTGAACAATATTCATAACACATTATAATAACAACCTCAAGGTTTATATAAGTTTTGTTAAAATTTAAGTTTACATAGCGATAGTAATCATCATTATCAACCGCAAACGTCGACATAATCACTGATCAGCAGTGGTTTCATCATGAACAATTTCCCTGTTTAAAATAACATATGAGTATATTTCAGTTGTGAAAAATTGTGATTTTCGGAATCATAATATCCAGTTTATGTTTATTTTTGTAGATTAATTTTTTACATTAAATTAAAAGGTTACTTCAAATGTTAAAAAAATTAAAATTATTGGTTAAATGCGAATTTAACTACTTATGTTTTTTTTTACTTTGCTAAAAGCTCCAGCTTAAAACTACGTATCGTATTTTACTAGTAACAGACCAAACATTAATCAAATAACATAAGTTAAAATATGTATATTTTAAAATTAAAACTAGTTAAATTTTCCACATTATAAAATGTACATAGAATATTTTTATACTTAACCAAACATTTTCTTTGTATGACATTTAGAAACCGGCAAAAACTTGCATTAAATCGCTAAAGTAATCTTCTGGGCAATGTACTTTAGACGAAATGTCAAATTTACAAGGAAGTGATAATATTTCGCTGCTGGAACGTCATCTGAAGAAATGTGGTATTGTCTTTATCAATCAATCAAATGTTTTTATTGCAAGCTCATTAAATTCACGTTACAGGTGAGAGGAGTTCATATAAAATATATGTACTTTATTTGTGTAATTGGTGGTTAAAACATTAATGTCTATATAAAATGTTTTTCAGTAGACTCTCGAGAGTGACAGCCGAGTATCCTAGGAATAAACATAAACTTGTAGAATAAACGTAAACTTTTTTTAAATTTTCTGCACGTAGTTGTTGTACTATTTTCATGCATAATGCATAAACTTACACTTTATAGGATAAATTTAACTCTAGCCATATAAAAGTATAATATATGACCTCTGAGTCCTAACAAACTATGTTGGATATTATTTTACAATAATGTTTAAAAGTTTTCAAATGAAAGTTTTTGATACGATGGGCACATACATTTATACCTAATCGTTTAGTCTATGGATTTTTATATACATATGAGTTATGTTTTGTTCAAACTTAATGCTTCAACACTCTTTATATTGAAAATGAATGTATCTATAATTGAATGGTTCTGCATATGAATAATAGATTTTGCTGAAATCTGAGAACACTCAATCTATTTAACAATAGTACAGGGGCACATTTTGTATCCATATTGAAAACCAGTTTTAGCATTTTTATGAAAAGTTGTGCAAAAACACTCCAAGAGTAATTGGGTACAAACAATAACTTTGCTAATATGGGTATGCCTTTATGTCAAAAAAGAAAGATATAAAACGAAAAAATTGAAGACAGAATTGTTTTTTGTGATGTGTTTTTTTCAATTCCCATTTATCGATCAGTTTGCATGTGTATGCAGTGGATGCACTTACATGTTTCATGATTTGGATCCATGTTTCCTAAACTCTGTCCCTAACCTATGGCATTATATAGGAAACTTAACTACTTGTTTGTTGTGAGTTTTATGAAGTTTTGTAATATGTGAGTTACTTACATGCTTACAAATTAAAACGACAAAATGCATTTTAGTTAGAACAAGGTATTCATCTAAAAACGTTCAATAGCACTTGTCACAGGGAATTGTCACTTGTCATCTAATGAAGGAATTTTCATCTAGATTTGTTATTTTGTTATTTATGCAAAAGTACTCATCTTCACGCATTCATACGCCAGTCTTTTTATCGACAGAAAAGTTAAAGAAAATAATATTTTATAGTACATTTATAAAATCACTAAGAATTTGGTTACTGTTTCCACTGTACAACATTGAAGCCCCGTTTATAATTTATCAAAGTACTATATTTACTCTGAGGAGAGAAAATAATTCTGCTGTTTATTTTTCTATTGTATTGAAATTACCTTACAATATCAAAATGTTAATATCAACTTTGACGAGATTGTACAAGCTTAAATGAGCAGTTTACTAGATCCATTTATATGTGAACTTTTTTGACACCATTTTATTAATATCAATGAAATCTCATCTAAAATAATCAAATGTACTAACTAATGCCTGTTATTTCAGAACATGTATTTTCAAATTTATAAATTTCACTAAAAAGTTTAAAAGGATGAAGTAATATTTTTCTTTGTTATAGCTCATTCCTCTGTAATTCAGACTCAGTATGAGATGCTAGCATTAACCATTTTTGAAAAAAACAACGTTATAGCCATCTTACGACGGTATTTTAGGCCCCAGTCACATTTGACCAAAATATGTTACTAGATTGTTGTTAATGATATACGTAATAACCTTAAATCATTAAACAAAATATATATTAGAAGTTATCACCCTGAAATCAAGTTGATCCTAAGTATTTTGGCTTTTCTCGTATCCATTTTCGCTTCATCATGAGACCATGGAGGTAGTTTGTGTTTTCTTGTCTTCATAGACGTGAAAAACTCCTTGAAATCCATGACTTTCCTGGTTTGTCCAATGATGAACTGCAATATTAAGAAATTTTATCGCTGTTTACGTTACGTTTACTAATATTGTGAAAAGATTTTAAGAAACGACAAAAAAATTCCAGATATATTTAGTAAGTAAACGAAAGATTGTCATAATTGAAAACTGTTTAAAAATAACGGCGTAACGTGGTGAAAGCAGTTTTTATAAAGTTTACACACATACCATTTTACCACAGCCAAGCAGACTGATAGGAAATGCAATGCTTTTCCGCCAATGCCAATACTATCATGTTGGCATTGGAAGTAACATCATTTGAGCCAACTTTTGTGCTGGAGTTTGGAACCTGCACAAATTTAGAGCCCAAAAAAATGATTAAAATGACTTCATACTATTTTAGTTGTGTTTTCAAACATATTTTTACCGAAAAGCGTAGTTTTAAGGTTTGTCTAGTTATGGGTCTAGTATTTTGATACAAAAGGGTGAAATGAATGAATTAGTTCATCAGCCTTAAATCGTTATATTTTCAAAGTTCTACGGAATTGATTTTAAAAAGACGAGTTTGATATGCTTTCCCTATTTAAATTGGCTCTTGTCACAACAGGGGGCCATAGAGTAAACAATTATAATAGAGAACTCATCTGTAAATAAGTGCACAAAATATTGAGTCAAAAGTAATTAAATGGACCTGTAAAATTTTATGTCAATACAAGTTGGACTTCTTTGTATTTTGTTGCCTTCATGAATGTTAAACAAGATAAAATAATATATACTTAAGATATAAAGATTTGATCGCATATATATCTAAAAGGCTGCTTGAGACGACTTCCCTTAACAATTACAGATTTCTGAAGATTTATGCGTGTGCTAATTTTAATCGTATATAGCAAAACAAAAGCAAAAAGATTAGTCACTTGATAATCAAATGCAGAGAACAAAAACTATACAAATTTTTACAGTTGCAAAAAATATTTAGACTTATGTATAGATATATTATAAATAATTTTTGTTATAAATAATTTCACAAGTAAACGAACCATTAACTTGTACACTTGCCTTATATTTTGTGTGCCCATAGTTATCGTTTAAAATAACCCAACAAGATGCAACGAAGAGTTAATCAAATATGATAATAATAAACTGTTTTCACTTACACTTTTGTTTCCATTATTGATGATATTCTGCTTTGAATGTCAGCAAATGTAATTTCGTTGAAAATCACATTTACTAATAGAAAGATTTTAAAAATTACCTAAAATATTTTCATTGTAGATGCACTAAATTCTGTTGCGTTTAAAGAAACAGTATGTTTCACACAGCAGTTCAATAAAAACTGACTCATCACCACAACGGACTGCAATATTCTGAGCATTCTTTCCAAGTAAGAAAACTAAATGATAGTTTCAGAGGACAGGACGTAGGTGTTCAAGCTGATAAGTAGACTTTGAATAAAAAAGACATGAAAAGTATATGGTTAATCCTTTATAATAATCATAATTTGGGATAACATAAAAATTTTATGGGTTATCAAATATTTAAACATTTGAAGATGCAAGCTATTATTTACTTTACTGAATAAAAGTCGAATGATTCATTTGCTTCAGTCATAATGATCATTGTTTTTACTTTACATTAAATACTTGTAATAAGTTGAAATATGTAATCATGCACCCTTTTCTTAATATTGTTTTTTTATATGTTTATACGATCAAGCTATGCAAGAGGGTTGGCAACAAAATGGGAGTTAAGCTGTCCGGTTTAAAATGTTAGTAGTATAAAGATCACATACGAGTATATTTCTTAAACTACAACACGGTTTGTAACACAATTTACGATTTCAAATTTGCTACACTAGTCAAGTTGACTAAAACACGAATACCCGAGAAAATTAGAATTAAACGAGTTTTCGGGTTTTCAAGGATGACTTCTAAAGTGTAAAATATGTAATGTAACATGGAACCATAATAAATATGTGTAACTTCTGCTAGCTAACATTTAAAATTAAAAATGTAGACCATCATGACAATAATCTTATCTCACAAAAAGAATCGAAAAAAATTGTAAAGTTCTTATGGTAAAATTGGTTTCCATTCAATAGGCCTAATTCACTTAAAAGGAATGTTCTCTGAAGTTAGAATTGTCATGTTTTGACCATATGCGTAACCCAGAATCAGGGTACTTAAAAAGCCATGTTATATATTTTGAAGCTGGAACTCATGAGCAGCACGCATTTATAGGCACCAATTTAATCGTCCCAAGTTTATAAACGTTACATTTTTTATGATATAGTTCACTTTATTAAAACTACATATATTAGATTCGTGTAATGTCCAGTAAATTGGTATGAAAAAACATGTGTTACTTTAATTGAAAGAAGGCATATTCATTTAATATTGGACGCCAATATTTAATAAATGGAAGAAAAATCGATTTGATGGAGAAAGTACACAACATCTATTAAAGAAGTATGTTTAATTTTGCCTTGTAAAGTATATTCGATTCCTTTAGGAGATAAATATTCATATCCTTTTAGTATAGTAATTAAATGTATGGAAGTATATTTGATTTGTTGCAGGGAATTAAATTGGATTTTTAAAAAGAGTATGTTCGATTTATTAGATGCATGTGAATTTGATTTATTTGGGGAAACTGTATTTGAAATTCGTGTTTAGTGTACATTGGATTACGTAGGTAACAAGTATTTGGTTTACTTGAGAAATGTGAATGAACATCAACGAGAGTTCCGTTTTTTTAGGATTTTGCATTTAATACGTAAAGTATTCAATTTGATAGAAGAACATGTAATGGATTTGTGTGAAAAAAATTGTACTGGATTTCTTTAAAAGCACTTGTTCAATACGTTACCTGAACCCGATTTCATTAAGAATAATTCATTGCGGTATTTACGTACTTTTATTTCATGTATAAGTTATTGTAATTGTTTTAGTTTTAATAAAGTGAACTAAATCATAAAAAATTATTATTTATAAGTTTTTTAACACCATTACAAACCTACTTAAAAATCCATGTAAAAATCTTGTTTTGGACTGTTATGTATGTAAACTCTTTTTGTTTGGGCATGTGAAAGCTTTCATTCCAATCGCCTTCAATTTTCGTTTTTTTCTCTCAATAAAAAACCATCTTTCTGCCAAAGACATTTTGCAAACTCTGGTTACAAATTCTAAACAAAAACACATGCAAGATAGCAGAGTTAATCCAAGACATAACAATATAATCGACCATAAGTGTTTGCGCTGAATTGAATCTGGAATCCGATCAACAATTGTTTCCAGAAACATCTCCTTCTCAATATTCTTTTGTCCATGATACGCCCAGTCATTCCATTTCGACATAAATCCACCTTCATATATGTTCTCAATCGTTTTCATCATCCAATACCTGTTGTTTGTAAAAATCAAAATAAACCACGGAATAACCTTTTCTTCTTCTTTCACATAGAAGCATTTCAACGAAGACCCAAACCTTGTCTTGAATACCGTAGTGTACTCGAATTCATACCAAAAATTCCATATGGCTTGTTGATACCATCCAAAAATTTTTTAACATAATAATATGTACTATGCTGCTTGCCATCTGTGCACCATAAATTCTTATTTGCCGGCCATATAACTGGGCATTGGGCACTAAGGCTTTTATTTTCAGCATTCTTGAAACCTGATTGCAAAAACTGAGCAACGCTTTCAAACGGTCTAAGTTTATCCTCCACAATTGTCAGACCAATTATATTATTTTCGTATACGCTCCAGTATACGCTGCTTGCAATGATTAAAATTGTAAACAGCCAACCTTTGTATTTAACATTAATTCCGGAGCAACTTAGTATATAAAATGAATCAATTAACTTAGCAGTGAATTTGTAAACCAATTCTTTAGCCGAACATTCATTTTCACGAAACGTGTAAAATAAAGCTACCCAAAACAAAGTAAAAAGTGCAAAAATCCAACACTGATAGCACATAGGCTTAATCCAAGTATCATAACCTAAAAGAGCAGTAGAATTTCTCAATTTGGTGTCAATGCAGTAGTGGTAGCTATATACCGAGTAGTACTGAAGATGCATTCCTTCATGCCAGATATCAAGAAAATCCTCCACTACATCGAAGGATATTAAACTGTTTTCCTCCATATTAGTATATTTTATAAAGGTTAAATTGCGAATTTTGGAAAGTTCCGCGGCCAACATTTGCTTTGCCCAGCACCATTTTGCAAGCTTCATTATTTTGTATGTTCGACTTTTGTATGCAATATCACAGGAAAATCGCTTGTGTTTACTTTGTTCAAGAAATAAGTTATTTGAATAGGATATAAATGCTGGTATTTGCTTATTGCTTGCTGACCAAAAGAAGTATTTATGAAGACTTTGTATTCCAGTTCGAAATAATGTCAAATCTGCAATCTGTGTTAGATCGGATTTCGTTTCAGAACAGTATTCATTACAAAATGTCCAAATATTGGCGATTTCACTGGATCGGGTATAATTTAATATTACTTTGAATGATGGTGAATTGATAATTTTCTGATAAAATTGGTAAATATTTTTGAATTTGCTTAAGTCAACTTTTGTGAAATCTAATGGTTTGGGTATTGAGCTACTGTTAATGTAAATAACCAAACAGTTACTTTCGAAGAAAAGGTTTTTCATCGATTGATAGACGGTCACAGTGGTGTTCGAAAAGATATGGGTGTACGGTATAATCAAAACACTAATTGGTTTCGTATATCGAATAAAATTTGGCTTCAGAGGTATTGCGAATTCTTCAGATAAAACTATTTGTTGGATGAAATGCCCGTTATTTTTACTAGAGAAAGGATAGATGTTTCCATGGATATGCAGGACTATTTGATTTTCACCAGAAATGATCTCTGTAAGAAATGTCTTCAAGATATCAATTTCGGAACAGTTTACAGCAAGAAACGATGAAACGATTAAAAATAAAACTGAACAGAAAATTTTAAACTGGGAATTACACATAATTTGACTTTGGTTTATTGTCTCGCTTGGTTTCGTTTAATGCGTGTTTTTTACTGGCAAAGTTACATGAATGATCTAACTTGCTCTTTATTTTATGTCGTTTAATTTTTTTTTAAAGTTTTCCAAATTCAAAAAAAATAAGTGCGATTTTGTAGATTAGATAAGTAAATTTATACTAGCTGACCATGTTATACGCGCTATCTATATGGACTACAAGACAAGCCATCGTCAGCAACAAAGTATCGATCATATCAAAATAAATGCCAGGTTGCGTAAATAATATTGCCTCGTGCAGGAAATGGTTATACACATTTTTCGATAACAATGTTTTTTCGTTGGCCATGTAAATAAAGTATGGAATGCTTTTATAAGTATGAAAGTAGGTTAGCGGAAGCTTATTAATTCGTATTTTCAATATCAGTATCAATATAATAGTTATTTTTGTTCCCTCAAAAATTAAAATATTAAACATACAATAGGCTACATGTTACACTTTGGCCAAATAATAATCCTTAAAATACTATTTTGAATCATTATTTAAATACTTTGTTTTTCAGACAATGGTAAATTGAGTAAAACCAACCCGAATAAAAGTTTTACAGACTTTTAAGCTACTGCAAATGCATTCAGGATTTTTGTACAGGAATTTGAGGTTTGTGCATAGCTTAAACACATATTGCTTTTTTGTGTGTTTGGGGGAACTTTCAATGAACAATTATTCTATGTCAGTAAAAATCTACCATCAAATAATTAGTTAGTTGTTTTCATCATCCAATTTCCGTTATTAGTATAAACCAACATGTGTACACTGTTAGCTTTGGGTTGTCTGCAATTATATTTGGTTTTATAATAGGATTAAATGTTAATATTTGAATTCCCTTTGAGTTCTTTTAAATATAGTAATATATTCAATGAATATTTTAGGTTAGCTTACATTTTCCAAAAAATTCGTAGAAAAAATATAAATATCAAAATAACATGTAATTATCTAACAAATTGTGCCAAAATAATTTAGTCTTGAAGTTAGGATAGCTTCAAAAAAGCGTGTTTCTCTTGTGCTCCTTTCCGGTTAGGATAAACGTAAGGAGCGTAATTTATTTATCTTCGTAATCCGTAATCTTGTTTAAACTTTAAATGTTATTGATTACGGTTGCCAACTTCCAAGCATCACTTATTACTGTATGTTCTAATAAACAACTGACTCTCGGTTACAACTAAATGAATTCCTTTACTTAAAAATGCTTTTGAAATTCTGTGAAATTACATACAATTTGGGTCATTTCATTTCTATTTTTTCAATACGGAAAATTAAATATACAGGTTAAAATATTTTTTTATGTTTGCCGAGTAGCTTCAGTAAAATACATTCGTTTTATCAGGTTAAGGTTGTTCACCATACAAGCTTATATATATTTACAAGCAGCTCGGTTTAGGACATGCAAAATTGACAATATATATGTATGTTTCCGCAAATGACGGAAGTATTACAAAACCCTCAGACATCTTACATCAAACTAGGCAAAGTAAGTTTGACAATTAATTGAATTTCTTCGTATAAACTGTTTGAAAATTCAGGAAATCAGATTGATCTATGTATTTGAGAACCAATTTCTGGTACAAGTTTAAATTCGTTTCAGACGATAAACAGAATTTCTGACGGAAAAAAACACAAAGACAACGTTAGAATATACCGACCGAGCAACAAACCAAAACTAAAATAACTATTGCTATTTAATTGAAATAATTATCATTTATAGTTAGGATCTGTTCATAATGTCAGAATTGTAACTTAGAGAAACATGATTTGGGTTGGACATAAACATACCTGTAGACTTACCTTTACATTTTAAAAACTGGTTAATGGAAAACGTCTGCATATTTTTAGTTAAATAATATTTTGCATAATCAATACAGAATGAGATTATATCATGATAGTTTGATATAATTTTGTACACGTGGCTAGTAATTCCAATCAAATGTTAGTTTCAGAGCTGGGAAACAAATGTTTTTCCTTGTATTTTTTATTAACAATTGTCCTGAGACTTTACCTGCTAGATTTATTAGGTTAAAATGCCAACTATTTCCCATACAAAGCATATATACAATATATTGAAAACGTTTTTGTTTACTCAAGATTATGATAACAAAAGTTCATCCAAGTATATGTATGTTTGATTTTTCAAGTTCAAAAATAAGTTGTCATGGTTCTGCAAATATTTCTCAGATAATAACTTTAAAATAAATATTCGCTAGATAATTTTCGTCTGAGTAGTACGTCTGTCTTAAAAGCTAGTATATTTTACTAGTATTCATTTTGCTGTAACTTTTCTTATTAGTATTCTGTTTATTTCGCATATTCTGTGTATTTATTGAGTATGGGCGTGCTCGGATGTATTGAAACAAAAAAGGCAAAACGACTTCAAATTCGACGTATTTTCTTATTAAAAATGAGAAAGTATAACGAAGGGCTTAATTAAGACGTAGGACAACTACGTTTTTATTTCCAAAATTGCGTTTTTCAATTTCAGAATTAAATTGTCATCGGTTCGAAAGAAAAAGAACCGTATTTTAGCAAAATTGGTAGTTAAAACTAATGGGAGTTTTATTTCAGCTTTACTTGCCTATTGTGAGTACTGGACGTTGCTTGCACTTAACGTTCGTTCTTACAACACACATTACAAAGTATTAGAAAACGTTTGACCATCTACCCGTTTTCCAATTTCAGAAATTAGACATCAGTAGAAAAACTACGTTATTTGCAACATTTGACTACAAATTCCAAAAAAACAACTTTTGTATCAGTTTACTCTAACGTTTCTCAGAATTATAATCCCAGTGCGTTTCTTTCAGGAGTATTCGTTATACGAAAGATTTTTTGTCAAGCACGGAAACTGCCAGATATTTTGACATTTCCTTTCTTCTTGGATCCACAATGCAACAAATAGGATTTTTCTATTGTAAAGCCATTTCTTCCAGTAAAGCTAGTAGCTTCTCCAAATCGAGAGTCACACAAATTTGAAATCGCTACATTAAATTCTTATGAATCACGACAGCTAAGAATAATTTCCTTTGTACACTCTATAGCAGCTTTTACATCATTAGTTCAATGTTTCATTTCAAACATTGAAAATCAAATTCTACGTTTGACCTAATTTTAGCGCATTTTACGTTAACGTTAATTGGTGTTTCGACGTTCTATCTAAATGTCTGCCGTAGTGAGGGTATTACCTGGAAAATTTACATTGCCAATCTTCTTAAATTGAGCAACAACTTAAAATCGAACAAAACCCCAAAAATGAACAATTCTTTTTCACACCATTCGTATACGTACATATTATACCAAATATCCAAGTATGAAAACGCATTGGATTAATCCATGTATCGTATCCTAACAGAGATGTAGTGTTTCTTAACTTTGTGCTCATGCAGTAGTCGTAACTATGACCAGAGTAGTACTGAAGAAACATTCCTTCATGCAATTTGCCATTAAAGCTATTCCTTATATCATTTGTAATGAAACTGCTTTTGTTCAGAACTTCCTTGTAACGAGCTGTAAATACGGGAGAATATGTGATATTATGTATTTTAGAGATTTCACCGGCTAACATTTGTTTTCCCCAGCAAAACTTCAGTTTGTTCATCACTTTGTAACTACGTGTGTGGTAGGCAATGTCACACGAAAATATTTCGGATGTACTTTCCAGTAAAAACCTTTGAGTTGAGTGGGCTATCATTGCAGCCACTGTTTTGCCATTTGCTAACCAGAAATATCGTTCATGAAGAGTAAATACTTTGGGCTTGGCAAGTGTACTAATAGCACTGATAGATATTTTACTTTCTTCTTCATTCTTTCTTTTAGTTTTGTCATTTACGTGATAAATTGTGCTAATATTAAAATATATAATTAGCGTGTCAGTTGACATGAAAAGATTGTTAAGTAAGTGAAACATTATATTTCCAGTGTTCTCGAACATTTGAGAATAAGGTAAAATCAAAACATTGTTAGGTTTCATGAATTTGCAGAACTTGTATGCAATTGGAGAATTATGATCTTCTGATAAAACAATTTGTTGGATAAACGGTTTGTCGTTTTGAATGACAATGGCATACGTGTCATTGGAAATATACAGTACTACGTCGTCTCTGCTTCCAAGAAGCTCTCGGAACAACGTAGTCAGAGAATTGGTATCTTCAGATTTGACTGCACACAAATGTAAAAATACAAACGCTACAGGTAAAATATTCAGCATTTTGGTGCACACTAGATCAGAAATTTACACCGTTTTAGTTGGGGTTTTAATATTTAAATTCATTATAAATGTTTTACTTCACCTTTATACCTTCACCTTCAGGTAGTCTTTCAGATGAGCGTAGGCTATGTAGCCCAAAAATTTAGGTTTGAAAGTAAAGCTTCACCTTAGCAAACGTGTCTTGAAAATTAAAACTTAAAATAAGCATTCGGTTGTACAGGAAATTGGATTTTATAATTATTTCTCCTTGGTTCCGAAATCCCGTGAGCTAGTATGGGTTTTCAATGTTAACAAAAGTTTGCTGAAATATATTAGACTAAAGCTTATATTATTAAGAGCAATATATACCTTCTCGTATTTTATCATATTCCGACAAATACTTTAACCGACTTCGATGTTAATTCGTGGCACTAATCGATAGATATTGTGATTCAACTTTGTCAAGAGACGATGGTATGAAAGTCAATATTTTTTGAAGCAACAGCAATTTTAACGGTTGAATGCTTTGTAAATGGTTCACAGATGTCGACGTCAGACGAATATTAGTACATTTCGTTCCCAAAATATTGCCTATAACCTTTGTCAATATTATTGTTACTTGACCACAACCATTTCCTACAGATTGCAGTCAGAATATGTTTAGAATATCAGTACAAGTTGATTCATGGTAATAAAATGAAGACAAAAATCAAAGTTTATGCTTTTAATTTAAAAAAGCAAAATAATACTAAACTAAATGACATGATGTAAATAAATACATAACGTAATAAATTTAAAAACCGTCCTATCGAAAACCCTAACCGAAAAACTATTCAACGATATTTATTTATATTTTAGGAAAAATAACAAAATCTCCTTCGTAAGGAACTAAAAACCATAAAAACTCAAACATAAATTTTAAATCAATTTTTAAGTAACCCAAAACCCAAACGTAATAAGGAGTCACATTTACACATAAAGTAAAAAAAAACTACTATTTTATTTTTTATTGTATACATAGCAATCAAATACAAAGTTACTTATATAATCCTCACGATAGCGATGAGCTTGCCACAAAAGGAAACAGCAAATGATTCTTTTTGCTAGTTTTACGTACATATCTAAATTCTTCTTTATTTCATCATCTTCACTTTCATTCACTTTCAACCGTAAACTTCATATTGCTGTAAACACCTTCATATTGTGGTTGGATTGATTGACGTGCTCTTCAAGTATATCTTTCAGTTCTTCATACATCATCTTCATTACAACCGATGGTGATGATGACGACAATGAGAATGCAACTGAAAATATTTCATTGATGATATCCGTTTTTGTACAAAAATGAAATATTAGTTTCTGAAATAAAAACGAACTGCGAATGTGTTTTTCTTTTTAAGATGGAAACGATATTCCAGTGGCCAAGGCCACTGCCTCTAAAATAACTTGATAGCCTTCATTCATAATCTGTAGTTGTTTTGTAATCGAAATAGATTCTGGAAAGCTTGACATTTCGTTCCGAAATTCTTTCGAGTTTTCTAAACATCCGTTTTCAAACGTCCGAATCACTGTTTCAACAAATACATTGTGGTTTTTATTGACATGGTCACCACCAAGTTTTAGAATATCCTCCTTAATTTCTTTCGTTAGCATGGTGACCAGGCTCAGTGGAGATGTTAATGAATTTAGATCGGATATTTTTATACAATTTATATAACCAAACAATTTGGTTGGCGACACTGACGTAATTAAATTAAAATTTCCGGATACATTCTTCAGATCATATTCATTAGAATCGACATGCTGCAGTTCTTTTAATGGTCCAGTTCGACACGGACTGCGTCACTTTTTTTAAGTTTATTGTAATTTAAATCAAGTTTTTCAAAAGTTCGGCGTCCTTTTTCCCTTCTCGTGGAAGTACACATGGAAGTACGTACTGCATTAAAGGATAATTTTCAATGGCACTGCATCCAGTTAAAAAATCACAAAATGTGTCAAGATGATAAGCCTGTAGTATTTTAACCACAGTTGGGTTTCCAGGTTTAAATTCCAGTACATTTTCAGATTTATTGGTTGAAAGGTTTCGGTCATCCCTAACAAACAAGCCAGTCTCCAGTTTTCCTTCAAATGTATTCTCCAGAGTAATAGTATCATAAACTTCAAACTGTTAACGTCACGCTAATTAGAAACGAAGTTATGCAAACTGCAAAACTACGAAGAAGATTATTAGCCTACCAGCTCTCATGAACTCTGTATGATGAATAATTCGTAATTTTTTTGGGAAACATGTTATTAGTTCCTTGTAAAAAATGACAAATTTATGGTTAAATAAAGGAGCATTGCTGGCTGAATATTTCCCACCCTTGAATTTATTATTAGGGGATGATTTAAGATAATACGTAACAATCATTTTGTTGTGAAATATCTTTTAGATCAGTACCTTCATCACGTATTCTGGATACTTTTTGCCTCAAACAATGTAACAAACAAACATTCTTTAATAACCAAGCATGATTTCAGTTAACACACACAGAAGTTGTTTCAGTTTGTGATAAAAAGTTGTGGTTGTACAGTACTCATTATCAGAAGTACTAGTCATCATCATCACCAGCGGATATTATCTTTGTTAAACATTCGTCACCACGTCGGTTAAATCATGCCTTATATTTATCAACAAACTAAAAACAGAGTAATTATGGTTTAATGTTTTCGTGTAAAACTTGTAATCCTGAAGAAACAAACTTACATGTTATCAGGAAGGGCAGGAGACCAGTACAAATGACATGGTAAATATACGTTAGTGGAAACATTGAATACAAACAAGATTCCAGATGCGAGAGTAGCCTGCAGTTTTTTGGGTTTAAATATATTATGGTAATTTGAAAAAGCGTTAACATTAAAGAACTATTTAATTCTGTTTGCATAAATCATATTGTGTTTTTGTTTTCTAAAATATAAATCGACTGAGAATTTTGGTAACATCAGTAAATGAATATTGACACGAATATTTTCGATTTTTGTTTTGCTCGTGAAAAAGATAACGGCTAGTTATCGAAAATTTGAGCTTTAAAATAAATAAAAATATTTCTTATAACCAAAAAATTACTACTCAGGAATATTATTGATGCCATGTAGATTATTTAAAATGTGGACATCACCCCTGTTCTATTAAAAGACGTTTCAGCAGGAAAAGTTGTGATATATGTAGCATTTTTCATTGTTTTAGTTGAAATGTAAGGAGTTCTTATCATTGACTACTTTACGACGATATATGAACAATTTAGTCGTCAAGAGATAGTTCTACTGTCAGACATCCTTATATTTTGTTTGCGCATATAAACGAAGTGCTTGATTGTGGCAAATGATCAAACTTATTTTTATTTAATGACAAAGGCAAAGTTATTTTACAATAGCTGAATAATCATGAATCATGAATGTTCAAATAGTTGTGTATACGTATTCCCAAATGTGTCAATCATGATAAAGGCGAAATGTTGACCTAATCTAAAATGTATATTGATGTGAAACGAAATTTGATGAACTATGGTGAAATATTATAATCATTGTTTGTCATAATCACATAAATTGGTAATTCTTTACTATCTCAAATGAAAACGTCAACTTGGTCAGTCTGCTTTAAAAGCCAATAGACCGGATTTCGAATATAAATGTTTCCTCAGAGAATAAGCATATATGGTTTACTTTTAAAGTAAAACGGGTTGAGCAAACTTCAATCTTTAAAACGCGTCATAACATGTTTATTTCAACAGCTTTTCAAATGTGTTATTTACTTATTTGATTGTGCTTGTTTTGTTGTGGATGATTATATGAACTCATTCGCACGTAAATTAAATTTCGAACATGTTCAGTTCAATTTTTACATAAAATACATTCGTACACTCATCAGAATAAAAGGCGTAGCTTTATTTTTATAGTTTTAAGTTAGTTGACTAACAAAAACGATTTGGTCTTGATTTATTGATTAAATGTAGTTTCACTACATAAGTACTTCATGTCAAAAAATTCTAATTATTAAAAAATATAAAGTTAATATTTACTACAAGACTTACATTATACGTAATAATATATGCATTACGAAAAGCCCAAAATTAGTCTAAAAATATTGCCTATTAAATTGTACCAAAAAGATTTATATATTTTTTTTAAATAATTTTCAAATCAGGATATTTTTACATGACATTACATAATACGATGATTTATTACAACTCTAAGTTTATTTGTATACAATTTTTTATTATTTAAGTACCAACCTCAGAAATATTTCATCTGTGTTTTTCAAAATTGTTATTTTAGCAGTAAACCCCTTACTATATATATTTTTAATTGTAGAACTTTTTATTAATTAACATTTTAAAACGCTATGTTCCAATCTACGCATTGCGTCAAATATTTTTTTCTGATATACAGGGTAGGTTGTTGCAGCAAGCACGGTATCAAGATCGTTCTTGGCTTCAACAAGTAACTTATACGCTTCCCCATACTGTTCTCTCATTTCTAAAAGAAGTACCATGTCAAGTTTTATTCTGAACACAGCAAACGAATCACGTGGATGAGGATGTTTTAACTCTGGCATCAATTGCAATAATATCGTATAAGCCTCATCCAATTTACCGAGTCCTATTTGTGCACAAGCGATTCCTTGTCTAACCATTAACGTTACTATTTTCTTATAAGCTTGCTGTTTACAAATCGCTAAGCATTGCATAGAATTTTCTAAAGCTTTATTAAATAATTTCTTTTCCCTTAAAATTGTCGAGTACGTGATTGCTGTGTGAATTGAGTTTACATTGTCTTTTCCATACAATTTCACTTTACTTTCATAAAGTTCTTTACAAAATGGATACGAATCATCCACATTACCTTCAACGTAGAATAAGTAACATAAAATATCCTGAGCAACTCGGAATGTTTCTACAGTATGCAGCCCTGGTAATGCAATATCCCTTTTGTAGAGCTCGATTAGATACCTTGCAGGTTTTGTGTACCGCTTCAGAAAACAGAGAATAAGATCTCTCCATAATTGTGTAATAACAACTTGTATGTTGTTATGTTCAGAGTAGCGTACAAATAAAATTTCACATTCGTTCATGTACTTCAACGCCTCTTCATAAAACTCCATGTTATAAAGCCAATTCCCATAGTCTTGGAGACATTTTGCAAATATCAGGTTGTCTGTTGGGGATCTTTCATTTTCATTCAGAAGACAATCGTTAATAATTTCTAGGTATATTTTTCTGGGTTCATTTATTTCACGTAATTCTAATTTCGTTTTGCAAATTTGATGCCTCAGTTTTATTATTAAGAAACGTGGGGAGTTTTTTACAAGTTTTACCTTTTGCAATGCTGAATTTAATCTATCTAATGCATCTTTGTATTTCCACTGGCTATAGAGTATTTGTCCAATAAGACCCTCCAACCGACCTAAATTTACACTTGTATCTTGCTGCAAAAACGACTCAAGAAACTTTATCTCGTTTACTGCTAAATTGTACGCCTCAGACAACCTAAAGTGCTTCAAAAGACACGATACAATTTTTTCAGGAACATCTCTGTGTATTTTCACTACATCAACACACGACTTTGCATGATTCCACATTGTAATTAAATGACTAACGCTTTGAGTGTTAACGTCATCTTTTATCAACTTAAATGCCAATAACAAATAATCTTTATCTTCCTCTAGATACTTGAGCTCAATTCGTATGACCTCTTGTACCAATCTGTGAATGCTTATTTGAGCTTTATTCTGTGCGGTTTCTGGTTTCAATTTAATCATTGAATATTTATTTAACAAAAGTACAGCCTGCCTAAGTTTTATGGAACATGTAACTAGTTTTTTGAAAAAACTGACAAAAATTCCCTCTGGGGAAAAGTACGCTAGTAGGTGTAAAATTTGAATGGCTTCCTTTCCATATGCTTGGTCTTTCCCTATCCTTGAAATCGTTACTTTCCAAGTGTTGTATGTTGTTTGTGTGTGTGTACAAATATTATAATTAAAAAAATGCTTTGTGTGATCTTCCAATTCATTTATATAATTGAGCACACCGTATGTTTGATTAAAATGCATTTGTTGTTGTATGTATGAAATTGCTTGATTTAAAGCTAATGGGAAAAATCCTAATCTGTGTATCAAATCCTGAATATGTTTATCAGAATTTGATTCTGTGTTTGGTGTGTAATCTAATCGCAAACCTCTGCGAACAAATTCAACTGCCTCATCTATTTTGAGAACATCTAGGTCAATGACCACTTGTGAATCAATATTCCATTCCCTATCTCTAGAAGTTATTAAAATAGAAGGCTTGATTGACTCTCTACTGTTAAATTGGTGTGAAATTGGTAAGTACTCGAATAAACATGAAGAATTTTCAGCGTTGTCATAAATAAATATACAATTTTTATCCTCAAAGAAATTGTATACTTCTTTTACAACCGTCCTAATATCCTTTTCTCCATTAGCTGCGTCCTTTGTGCTTATTCTCAGCTCATCTTTAGCCAAAGTTCGAAAATCCTGACTAAGAGCGTTTTCATTCTCAGCGTTGAGCCAAATTAGACTCACAATTTCTGAATCCTTTTGGGATTCGTTATTGGACTCAACGAAAGACGATATAAACTTTTTAGCCAGCTCAGACTTGCCAATGCCACCTAATCCTAGAACTGACTGACGTACAATTGTTGTACTACCTTGTTTACATAATTGTTTCATCTGAAGTAATTTTTCTGCCCTGCCCGAAAATATTTTGCTGTGGGGTGGAACATGAAAGTAAATGGGCCTAATATCCTCACTTTGAGAGGTTCTTTTGTTGGGTGAACAGCCGTCAATGGAGCAAGTGAATGTTCTCTTCGATTTAGCACTAATGCCATGGTTTGTTGTCCTGGGGTGATCTCGATCTTCACCAATTAGCAGTTCTATGGCACCGCTTTGGGCAGTTTTGTTCAAAGCACACAACAGATGATTGAATGATTTTGTTCGAGTGACAATAATTTCATAAAACTTTGCACTTCTATCAAAGTTTGCCTTAAGGGAATCCTGGTTTAAGACAACAGATTTACATTAAAAGATTAGCCAAATGTTTGATAAAATAAACAATTTATAAATAAAATGAAAGATACGTACAAGATAGTCAACGTCTGCAGAGCTGATAATGTCTTGGTTCACAAGAACCGCCAAAAAAAGTGAATTGCAATTTGTATTTCGTATCAAGTCAAAAAGGTTGGCTTGTATACGTTTTTTGTATTTATCTTCCATTTTGAGGTATTGTTGTAGTAAACACTGATTCTGCTGTGAGTCTTAAGCTTTACTAACAACTTTGGTTTGGAACACATTACCATTACATCTAAACGGGTTTCATGCTTGTATACTTTAGATATTGGTTGCCCTATTGCTTAAATAATTATTATCAAGCATATGTTTGTACAATTTATCGGTTAAGTATATTGATTCAAGAAACTGGTTCATTATATATTACTGATTGCTTGAACACGCCACTTCATATTACATTTACATTAGGCAACCTAACGTATCATCAATTTTTTGCATGTAATTAGGCCAGTTTATTACGCATGAAATATCATAACTTGGTTAAAACAACAACAAATATTGCTTATTCAGTTAAACAAAATATTTATTTTAAGAAGTGAAAACAATAATTTGTTGTTTGAAGTAAATCAAATATTTAACTACCTAAATGATAAGAAATTCTTATGATCCTAGCTTTACAAGTTCATTGGTTCCTTGCGTTGCAGGGTTGCATCCACTTTGAAAACATATTTCAATTTTGAATACATTTTTAAAAAAAACTGCCTTTTTACTGTAAAAGTATTATAAAAAAGTCACGTAAAAATGTTTTGTGTTTATATTCCAGTTAGCATCAAAAATGCATACATATTTTGTCAGAAATAGCATATAAACTTGGATCACAATGATAACGCACAAACATACAAATTGTAAGAAATTCTTCTGCGCAAGAATACTTTAAGTGCAAAAATATGATAAAGTCCTTCAAAAAACCATTGTACTGCTTGACATAATTGTAAGTAATCTTCCACTGTAATATTACTAGTAGTTAAATTCAGTAGTGTTATCGTTGGAGAGACAGCTCCTTTACTTTTTTCTTCTTGTTTGAAAATATAACACGTTTCATTTTAGAAAGACGAAAATGTTAGCTACATGCTGGAATCATATATAATACCTTGCGTGTTGATATTTGTTCAAAAACGAATGCACTAGCTACTAACGAAGATACGAAAGAAAGCGAAAGATAACGTAAACAATGGTCCCTTATCTCTTGTGACAATTGTTACGTAGGTTCTGCTCTCTCTGGTTATAGCCTCTTTTAGGTAAAGCTGTATGGAGATGAATTTTAAAACAAAAGATACAAAATAAAATAAACTGGTAAATAGTGAAACGGGTTTTTTAAAAGAATTATATACATAAAATTATATGTATTTTATTATTTAGATTTTTTTTTCTTTTTATATAAGTAAGGAATTTTATATTCTTAAAAATTAATAACTAAATCAATCAATTACCTTTTTAAAAACTATCTTAATAATTATACAAACCACTCCAGTTATATTTCCACAGATCTCACAAATAAAACTTCTCA
>JAQFZG010000844.1:0-26143 GCA_034695465.1 Entomobrya nicoleti | reverse complement strand
CCACAGGTACTGGTCCGCCGTGGGCGCATTGTTGGCGACATGCAAGCTTTTTGAGTATGCTACTTATGCTTGTATCGCAAACGAGTTGATGGCGTAAACCATTGTTGCCAACGTTGTGCCAGCATAGAGAAAATAATATTGGTAAACACTCAATGGCACGTTACTGTTATTGTATCGATATCGTGATACGGGCTTGCCGTTGCGATGCCACCATCACAAACAGAGAAGCCAGTACGATGCCTTCGTCTTGGTTTGCGGGGTTGAAACTTGAGGTATTGTTTATAAATATATTAAATACTATGCGCGTGCCATTTTTGCTGCAAAGATTCACAAACCCGAAATAAAAGAGCTCCAATTCAAGTAATGTAAGACTTTGTTAAATAATGTGCTAAAAGACGCCAAGAGCAACTTCATGCTAGGTTTAATAACAACGTAATATCAAAGATCAAAGTGCAGATAAAACAATAAATTAGTTGATTGAGCAATGTACAATCTTACAGCTCATAAAACTTTTCACTTGAGCATTCACAAAAGATGTTTTATGGGAAGGAAGTATGCCATGACGTCTTATATACTATTTATCAAAGTACATCATATTTTTTTCATGATTCCATTCCCTGCTTGATACTTTTCTGGAGTAGTCTTATTCATATCTATTATGTAATAATAGTTGTGAGTACTTGTTTCTTTGATCTTCCATATACTCTTAAATTATCCACACAAAATCAAATCAAATTAAACCAAAAGAGAGAATCTTCCAATCCATATATTTTTCTTTGAGTTTGATCAAACGAAGAAAATAAATTGGGTATGTTACATGGGCCTTTGTGCTATCGAGTCAAAAGTATGGTCAATTGATTGGAGCTTAACGTATTCATTTTTAGTTTGATTTTATTTATTCAATGGTACATCAATAATATACTAATGTAACCAACCGTCCCTATACTTTGGCTGATAAATCAAGATACTGAACCGGAAATAACAATTTTCGAAAGAATTAGTCATGTAACTAACTGCTTCTTTCTGTCTATATAGACATTATGTAACTTCGAGAAAAACATTGTCTGACGTTCTACGGTTACATAGTCTTCATGTCATCATAGCTTTTATAGAATTCTTTACTCTTGACTGTCACTCCTTATACTTTGTAACTTTCAAATGGTTTCGGGTTTACCGGAAACTGATACTCTTATTTGCATTGCTATTTTTGTCTGTCCTTTACTTTTTGCTTATGACTGTACACAGTTGAGCAGATATACATATAGATAATTTTTCTGATTTTTTAATATGGTAACTCGAGTACCTTGTTAAAAATGACAGCTCACGAGATTACAAGTTTCTATTTAACGCTTACGGTAAGGTAATACAATACCTTAATGTAACTCACACTGTATATTATGAGCTAAAAATTAAGCTGTTCTTACGTACTATGATTAACTATTAATAGAAGTTATTACACGTTTAAGAAAATATGTCAAGCTATTAAAATCCTTAACGTCATACTTTTCCATTACAAAATTAATCATCAATATACAGCGCTTCCGACCTGGACATATTGATTGCTTAGTCAAAAACTTTAATGATGTAACTGCAATAACCGTATAGAAAAATATACCTGCGGTTGCATTATGTCTGGCATCAACTCGCGAGTATTAAATCCCTTCTATCATATACTTATAAAACACTATTGCCAAATTATGTACCACGTAAAGAAATGTTCAACAATTTTTGGCTAAAAATAGCCAGTAAGTTTTAATGTAAAAACTTTTATTAATTTCAAGCTTAAAAAGTAAGATAACAATTAAATACAAACATAGCAGAAATTTCATCTTGCAAGCATATCAATTCAGCTAACGGAATGTTCTAATAGCAACCACATACAAAATGTATTTCAAATAGCAGCAATGCTGAGTTTATACAAAAAATTCTGCAAATTAATACAATGCATATATACGCATTGTGTAGCCCAATACAACTGATGTAACATAAATTTTCCGCGTGATTCCTTTCCCGATAAATCACTAAACCAATTACCGAAATAATGGATTCGTTAATCCAATTTAGCAATTATTGAAAATAAATTAGGTATTCGAGATGGCGAACAATCTTATTATATTAGTTTGAATGAACAATATGCTAATGTGGCCCAAACATGTCATACGTTCATGACAAAAACGACTGACGAGACAAAATGTAATGTTTTGATGACAATGACAACGTTTAACAATGACAAAATACCATTTTTCGCTATTCTAAATATACTTTATTTCAATAAGCTATCAAAATCACGATCATTCATCATCTATCTTCGCTAGATACTTTACATGCATTACTTTGTTATTGACAGTTCGTGCTTGATCCGGTATTTATGATTTTTCTGGTATAGTTTGAGGAAGCTCTGTTCTAATATTCTGCAGTAAAATGATATTCTGTAAAAGATTGTTTGAAAACGGCACGTCTTCTTTTTTGTACAGAAATTGCTGTTAAAGAAATATAAAGCAAAAGGTAGAAATTATTACGCAGTACATATCCTTACATTTATTGCGTCTCCAATAGTCTCGTATTAAATTCAAACGTTGTAAACAAAAGAAAATTTAACGGGTGTATCTCCAGATTTCATAATAACACATTTATTAATTTGTCAACTTCGTAGAATGTCTTAGAACTTTTGAAACTGGCTTGCTAAAACTGACATAATTGTGTGCATTGAGTTGAAATATTTTCGCAGACGTATGAAAATAGGTCACTGACTTGAAGAAATGTAAAATTCAAAATGGAATTCATTCTATTCTATAAATATTTTATGTAGAGTATTTAGCAGGTTTACGTCGTGACTATATTAAAGCTTTGAATTTCTGAAGGGGCACAACCAAAATTATGTTAGCACTCCAACAGAACAGAACTAAGAAATGAATGCAAAATAATGTTGTTGGGGTCCGCGACATTTTACTAATGAATTACTATTTACTACGCATGTGTTTGCAAAATGTATAACTCATTAACTTTTTCATTGCAAAATACTTATAGCGTTTAGGTATTTAAAACATTTGAACAGAGTTAGAGTGAGCTAACAAAGTTCTTTGTCGCATAAATTTGATATAAATTTCTGCTACAGCTTTATTTTCCGATGATAAATTCTGTTTTGTTGGATTATAGTGCCAAGAATAAACCTTTCAGCAGGAAAGAATTATGCACAAGAACGTTTTCCGCTTGCCATTTTAATCTTTAAATAATCGGCTAAATTGAAGTTTTAGAAGGGATTAAAAGATTTTTTATTCAGGAAATGAGGGACTTGTCAAGCCATTTAATAAGCAGGAAATTAAATGTATGTATGATAAGCGGAAATGTTCATGTTAAAACTAAACTAAATACCAGCTTACATTGTTGATGCCTTCGAGGTTCTTTATTGCAGAACTGAAAGCGAGCATGTTTGTCCGTCCGTCCGTATTACTATATTTGGAATATGTTTATGAATCATCATGCCATGTTGTGTAAAAAATTGCCCAGATTAATATTCTCAAAGATCGGGGATTTATTTATTTATTCGAATTGAAATATAGAATTTAGTTTCATTCCTTATTTGTCATACATTTTTTTACAAATACGTCATCTTAAACTTTTTACACATACATTCAATCGATCAATGTTGTATATTTATGTAAATAAATTACAAACCTTAAATAAACATCTAAAATATGAAAACGTATTTACAAGTCTGTTATGGTCCCTGATGTACCTCTTGTCGACACAACACTACTTGTAGTATTAACTGTAGCAAAATTAGGTTTCAAATTTACACTGCTTCTCGGTAATCTAGTAGAATTTTTTTCAGTACCTTGACGAAAGCGGCTGACACGTACAGTTGAGGAATTGTGACATCCCCTATGAATTCGACTAGAGGTTCGATAGATTCCAGAACGACATCCAGATTGTCTATAAGTATTAGAGGATCTACGAGTAGATATACTAACTCCATATCCTCCCATTCCCATACCCATCATTTTGTTCAGATGAAATAAACGAATCCACGATGGCAAAAGTAAGTGAAACTCTTCTCGAAATTTTCTATTGAGAAACGCGTATATGATGGGATTAATGCAGCTATTCGAGCTTCCCAGCCATTGCGCAAACGGCATCATCTTTTCTATAAAATTTACTTCAGACCCGCTGATATCAGTGGCAAATTTCAGTCTTGTTACGAGAACGTAGAGAGGTAACCAGCTTATGAGGAAAGTGAGAGTGACTATGCTCAGCATTTTACGGACGTTTTCTTTTACTCTTTGATGTACTCGTCTGATAAGGATTGCAGCAGAGGCTGATTCTTGGGGTACGTTGCGATTTGTAACGTGACACCAAACTACTGCATTCGAGACGGTTATTATTACCAGTGGCAGACCATAACAAAACATTAGATTTGCAATAAGGAAATACATGTTGCCATGATACTCATCCTCCCAGGTTTCTTGGCAGTAGGCAAGTCCGTCTTTGTCAGAGATAACAAGGTTAAATATCACTGCCCAGGGGAGTGTCAGTGACAAAGCTATTGTCCAAATGAGACTGATAGTTTTCAGGGCTTGAGATTTTGAGATTCCTCGATATCGGTCCAAAGGTCGATAAACTGCGTAGCATCTATGAGGGAGATAATAAAATTATTTAGCATTTGACCCTAATACTACAAACAATAGTATTAAAAATGCATTTATACACGTATTTCGTTGAAGTAAATGATTACCTGTCAAGTGAAATTGCAACCAGACTATAAGCAGAAGCACAAACAGATACTCCTTGTATGTATGCTACACCTTTGCACATGAACGACCCAAGAATCCATGCTGAAACCAGAAATAAAAACGATATGAAAATACATAACATAATAAACAGACAAAGAATTTTTGTCATGCTGAAAAATATTTTTTTTGGCAACTGATCAACATGTAAATATTTTTACTTACGAAGGAATATATTAGCTAGTAGAGTTGGACCCACGCAAAATATAATCACAAATAAATCCGCAACTGCCAAGTTCATGATGAATATATTTGTCACTGTTCTCATCTGAGGTCTAAGGAGAACCACCAAAATCACCATGCAGTTTCCAATCACCCCAGCAATAAGAATCAACATGTAAGCACTAATCAGCGTAACTGTCCATTCCCAACTATGACGGAAGTACTTTTCATCAAATACGTTCCACCAACTGTCTTCCAGCAGTACAGCTAATGGAAAAAAGTCTTCAGATCCATTGATACCTGCGGTAGTAGTGTAGCTTTCTGCGGAAATGTTGGATTCTGCTGCAAAGCTCCCTAGCGATTCGTTCACTACGTTTTCCGTAAAATTTGACCAAAGATTACTATACCCTGATTGTTTTAATTGTTCATTGTAATTTGATCTATTATCGGCAAGCATTTCTCCGTTGCCGTGAGGGAGAGTGTACTGATGATGAACGTTAGCTGAAGTTTGTGCCATTTTTTGATTTAATGTAGTGTCTAAGAGTTAAAGGATTATGATAATAAATAAGCTCATAATAAAGAACAAACTTTGGTTGTAAAAGTGACAGTCTAAACGTTGTGGCGATATCATAAAATGAGTCTTGGAAGTTTTTGGTTTCAGTAAGTTTCAGAACAGCCTCTTGGAATGTTTATTGGACTTGTGGTTTTTTGATGGAGTAAACTCAAAGAGTCGAAATACTAATAGGCGTTTTCAAAGTACCATTTTAACTCCTTTTTAATTGTATAGTTATTTCACAAGACGTTTCATATTTCGGTTACTCGATGATTAGAAAATGATTTGCGTAACAGTCAGAAAAGAAGCAAAGTCAACTCAATTTAAAACCGTGTTATTAAAAAAAATTGTTGTTTGTTCGAATAATTCTCACAGAAAATCACATGAACGTGTTATTTGCATATAATGCTGTACAAATCATTTTTATAGCAATGAGAAGTTTTGGAGATATGACACGACTTCACGGGATGAACTTTATGTTACGACTTTATAAACTATTATTACGAGAAAAAAAATTCACAATATTTTTCAAGTATTCAATTTATGGAAAGCAGCTCAAGTACAACACTAATGTTTCACACAACACACAAAAATTCCGTTTGTTATGGATATACTTATGGGTAACTTAAGACTTCCAATGCGTATTGCTACTGATCAAAATTTTGGTATCTCCCCAGCAAACAAAAGATTCACTGTGAGTTTTTGCTATTGTTCCAGGGGCAATCTGATTTTTCACATGTTGCGAAATAAGCTCTAACATGGTTTTGCATGGATGAGAAGGTTGTATCCTGGAGGATCCACTTTTTCAGACTGAGATAGAGAAAGCAACAAAAGCTTCTTTTTATACCAACCAGGTCCAGAATCTTCAAACAGCAACAGGACTAAAGAGAAAGGAAAAAAGTGCTTTCACTTTTTTGCTATTCGTCGAAGGCTTTTGTTATGGTATCGTACCACCTACAACTGAGCTTCAAACATTCGCACCATGATAACGTTCGATTTTTATCAACTGTCTCTAAATGAAATCAAACTTATATAAAAGTAGTATGTAAACGACAAACTACGTCTGCAAATGTCCTTTGTCGATATTTTACCGACGTTTAGTTTTTTGTGATTTTATGTTCCTCTTTGTAATCCATATAGAAACATGGGATTGGGATACCACATGACGTTTTAATAAACTATTTGTGGATAATAGCCAGTTAAGTTTTGCTGCTAATGATCTTTTCTAGGACATTCTAAAAACTGCCCAGCTGTTAATAAAATGTCAAACATGTCACTGCCATTTCATGTATCATTAAAATTGGTAAAACAAGTGAGCTTGAATAATGAAAAGTTGTAAGTAGGATAACGTATCTCATTAAATCTCATTAAAAGTAGGATAACGTATTGTCGTCAGGAAACACATCAGGATTCCATATTAATTAGATCAAGCCAGAATATTTCGGTTATATTTTGGTCAGTCATGTACCTTTTGCGTATGTTAATTAATATTATCGTGCCCACAAAGCATAAGAATAAAATATTATGAAAAAGGGTACATGACAATGTCCATTTGTCTAAATGTTTGTCGATTACATAACTTGTGTCTAGATTTTCATGTTTAAAGTCACGTTTTTTTCTGTTAATAAAAATTAAATTCAAATACAGAACTACCAAGTTGTATGCTGTCATTCACCGTAATTAATGTAGTTACGAAGCTAATATTTGACAAAAATATCTTAAAACTTCATATGTGCATATATTTAGTTTACAAGTATGGCTTTGATGCACGAAATTGTCGTGATGGTTGATAAAACTGAGAAAGAAATGACCGACGAATGTGGGTTTATTGTTTGAAACAATAGTAGTTGGGACAACAAGGACGTTTGATACCCACACATATGTTGGTTTGATTTATGATTTGAGCACAAACTTTCCTCATTTTAACTCTGTCTCTATCTACCAGTTATAAAATAATTCTTACACAGATTTATGAAACCCACTCAAAAACATAAACCTTTCTGAACAAATAGTGACACACCTGCCATGTTTCAGTTTGAAACTAAACTACTTTTACTCGGAATGGTTTGATTTTAAAAAATCGCTAGGGTTAACAAAAACAAGCAGTAGTTATATTTAATTGTATATAAGCTTATATAAAATTTCCTTTTAGTGTGGGTTTGTAATTTTTTATGAAATACAAAACATTTTAAATTAGCCTGATTGCCTAGCGACTTAAAAAACTTATTATTTATATCAAATGGTTTTGCCAATAAAGGCTATAACACTTTCTTTCTATTTCTCTATTTTCTGCTCGAAAATATTTTAGATTGATGGGACTTTTGGGATTCCATGAAATGATTTTTAGATTTTTCAAAGAAAATACAATTCTTTAATTAGACTGTCCTAAGTAAGGCTAGAGGCTTTTTGATTGTACGTGATGCTGGGTTCATCATTTCATTACTTTCACAACTACAACTTTAGATTTAACATTATATAATCCACAAGTTTGCGTAGGTGGTATTTTTTACCTAGCTCTCCAGTATTTATACTTAAAAGTTGTATATGCGTAACACAACAAAAAACCCTCCATTCCATATTAGTTTGTTCATATCCTGGTTACCATCCTGTGGACATTGAATCCAATTACTCAAATATAAATTCTTCTACACGAAAAACCTGGAACAGATAAACAGGCTCATAAATATATTAAGTGTTACATCCTCTTCCAAGGTATTTTTATAGATTATGTATTGAAATGGGCACTTGCCCCCAAAAAATCGAAATCTACTAACTATGATAGAAATATATATATTTTTTACTATAAAATGCTGAACAAAGTTACTTCCGTCTTTTATTTTTAGAAGATGTTTTCAAAAAGTGTGTCACAGTGGAGAAAGTTTATTAAATACTTTCAATAAAACATGTAATGCTAGCGTCATAATTGATGTTAAGTCTACTTTTATCTCTCAACTTCAAATGAGCACTTCAGAATTTTGAATTATCAAATATCACAAAAAATTGCGAAATTCCTGAAGAAGTTTTGAAGCATTCTTTAAAAGCTCGTCGGATAAATTATTAAAAAGCACGAATGTATTTTCATGAAACTCTATTTTAAACACGGGGATACTCTACTGATATAAAAACTAACATGCTAAGGTAATAAAGGAACCTTGTCATGTGATTCAATTCTAAACATATTACAATTTTCCTATTCACTACAAAGCCGGGATAAATTTAAATGAATATATAATTTTACTTCGTTCATTAGAATATTTCATTGCATACCTTTACCATTTTGATAGAATTTGTTTACATCTTGTTTATATCTTTACAGTTTCATATATGTCATGGTTAATAGTTGTTGTCTGTTGAATGACGTATATTACACCGGAAGTAAAAAAAAATCAGTCCTAAATATTGAATGTAATACTGATGTAAGGATGCAATTTTTAAGAATACTCCTACCTAACAAAACCCGAACAACCGCATTTTGTATTTACTTTGTATTTATGTAAACCAATGGTTACTTTGGAAGTTTGAAACAGGATATTATATTTATATTTACATATGTTGAGTCAAAAGACTACTAATAAATAGTTGGTGTATCAATATTTACAAGTAGCGGAAGTAGGTAAAACCTTTTGCATTATTCCCAACACTAACATCAATATGTAGCACCATTGTTTGTTTAATCTATGTAGCAGTGTAAGTTATTTAGGAAAACTTTTCTTGGATACATACAATATTTGGATTTAGTAAAAATGTTAATTGCACAACCTTATTGGTTTTAATCAAGGCATCGTTTATTTTGCAAAACCCCATCTTTATATTAAATTCTTGGCCACTATTTAGTAACCAAATCTTATATCTTAAGGTGTGTCGAACTTTTTACGCAAGTTTTATTACTTAGCTAGAAGCGAAGCTCTGCTACTATTGACGATTGAATCGTGTTTGTCTGTCTGTAAGACTGTTGGCTACGTCGGTATGATCGCTGTTACAGCCGGCTTATTTAAACATGTAGTAAGATTACCCAAAAGTCAACTTATACGCAAATGTGAAAAAATGCGATGTAGTTTTATAAGAGTCCAGTGTTTGTTAAAAAATTACAACTTTTATGAGAACTATACGATATGGTTGGCTACCCTAGTGAAAATTGTAAAAAATATGTACCAATGTAATTTGTTAGATTTTCGCACACCCGAACTTTCCAATCTTAAGTGTTACCGTATCTATTATAAAGTATTTTGTACCTTTGGAGTAGCATTACTTGTAACTGTTTTTGTAACAAATCGTGGGATGTTAAATTCGAAGGCAAATAAAAGGTAGTACTGTTGGATTAGATAAAATGAAGCACACAAATACAAACGTGAATACGCAAATATTTCTGTACGTTGTTTTAAAAGTACACCTTTCAATTTTTTATTTTCCTTAACGACATTTCGGAGTATTTTAAATCGTGAATATTATTTAAAAACAGAAAAATGATAGACGAACACCTGAATAGGATACCTAATTATTAGATTGAACAAACCCAAAATATTTAATTCAACGAAAACATTCTAAGCATACAAAATATATGTGGGTAGTTTACTAGCAAAAGTGTAATCCTTACTCATCATCACATAGAATGTGGGCTTATAAACAAATATTAAAATACGACCCACAACTTTTGTTTCCAGTTAAACACTTTCTTTTAACAAATAAAAACCCAATAAAAAATTTAGCAAATTTTAAAATGTTAGAAATATAGACGAAATTAAAGAGTATATCGAAGACATAACACAAAGCTTACCGAAGTATGTCACCGAAGTTCGTTTTGGGACTAGAGCGTAAGCTTTTCTTGCCTCTTTGTTTGACCTTTTTCATGTATTAAAAATATTCTAGGAGCATAATATGGCGTCCTAAATGTCAAAAACTCGCTTGATCGTGGCTCGCCCGCTATAATATTCATTACACAATTTTTTGACAGTTTTAACATTAAATACACTATAGATGTAAAACGTTAGGGCACGTTTGCATTATTTTTATCTACATAAATAGTAATTATAGACTGACATTAAATACTTATATTTTGTATCACATACGTTTCTTTCGCATTAGCTATGCTAAGGATGTTTACATCGAAATAATACGTCAGACGAGAAAGAAACTTTACATCAATCAATATTTACATGTCTGCACTTCAGCCAAAAAAGTATTTCGTTTTGTTTAATGCTTCGTAATGCTTGAATGTTTTGAATAATCGAATAATACTTTATTGTGTATTAAATTATGGTTTGTGCATTACTTAGTAAAACAAAAGCCAATTTAAACCCATTTGAGATGAACGCACCTGCTAATTTGTTTTTAGTTTAAATTGTTTGAACTTATTATCAAACAGAGAATTTACTTTGAATTCGAGATCATGTTGCGTTTAATTAAATAACAGTATACTTGTTATCACAAAGTAACTCCTGTTCTCCTTGCTATGTGTGAAAACCTTTACGAGAACCAAACTACCAAAATCACTGTTTAACCATTATTAACATCATGACGATAAAATGAATACATTTATTGCTAATTGATTTTTTGTGAGATTTGAAAAGTAACGGGAGGAAAAACCTCAAGTTGTATGGAGTGTACATATGTATAGACATATCATTTATGGTGAAATAAACTTTCAAGAGAAGCTGTTAGTAATTTTGTAGTATACGTTTTAATTTTCAAGGTTTTGTTACAAAATAATGTATACGGTATTGTGACCTGAAACGAAATTAGGAGTTTTTAGTGGCAACCGTTAGGTAGTTCTTCATCATCAAAAAATGCACGGACAACCCATACATACACACAAACATATACATATGAAGGGGGAAAGGTACAAAATGCATTTTCCCTAAAAATGCATGTGTTTAGATGAGGAAGAACTACCTAACCATTGCCACTAAAAACTCATAATTTCGTTTCAGGTCACAATATGCCGTGCCGTGTGATACACACATTAATCAAAATTAAAATCAGCTTTGGTAATTTGTTGAATCAGTAACCGGAAAGAAAATTAGAAATGAATATATGATATATTATTATCTTGTAAAGATACATATACAGTAAAATTACTCATTTTCAAAATTCAAACTCAAAATATATATAATTATGCGTATCCAAATGATAATAATTAATTTTGTGTGGGCATCAAGATGTATATTTGACAGTTAAAGTAATCTGGTTTGATACGATTACCGAGGTTCATTAATAGCTGGAAGGCAAGATTGACATTTTACAAAATAAACCATTTTATTCGTATTTCAGTATATTTACGTATAAATTGATAAGCCGATGTACGCAATGTTGTCTTTTAATGTTTGAATTTCTTCAAATATATTGTTGAAAAGCTGTTGTAAAGCTTTGCTTTAGCAAGTCGTAAGTCCATCGTCTTGTGAAAGGCCAACGCAACGTACCGGTAACCTTAAATGACAGAGCACTCAACAAAAATTTGATTCCGTTTATAACTTCTTCCGGTTTAAAAGGTTTCTTTCCTTCCAAAATTTGTCCACTATTCAATGTAGTAGGCAGTGGAAGCTGTTGACTAATTCTAATAGGCATGGGCGTATTTTCACCAGCGGGCGAAATGGAATTACATCGAATTACATATAGTCCTTGTTCTCTTTCAAGATAACACCTAATTTTTTTGCTCTCATTGGACACAGTAAAATGACATGGATATGGGCTTCTATTGAACCTAAATTGACCATGGTTCCTTTCACAATTTCAACAGTCATTCCACTTGCAACATCTTAAAATACAGTTATCATGGATTTAACATTAATATTTATGATTGATTGATTCTACAACTTGCTATTGTTAGTGACAATTAAAAGGTCATGGGGAATTATGTTACCAACAACAGCAAAGTTTACGAAATGATTTAGTGATCCGAATGACTTCACCTTTTCCGAATATCTTTCCAATTAGTGATATTACATATTTCGGCTCAACATTTTGTGAAGCTGGCTGATTAGTTGGGCTAAAAGGTCGAAACTTTTTTAAGTCTGAAGATTAATTTATATCCATTTCCTTTAAAAACTAGTAAAAATAAAATTGATAAAATTGATTTATTGGATTATTATGCTTAATGTTAAATGCTATGCTTATCAGTTTTCGGTTAGGTGCAAATATTCAAGGTATTGTTAATCAAAGTGATATACTTGTTCAATTTTCAAGGTCATGAAATGACTTTCAATGTACTTTTAAAGTCTATGACCAACGAAAAAAAATGTAGCTAGTAACCACTTTGTATATAAACGTAGCATAAGTTGAGAGTGAAAGAAAAAAGACATGAAATGCCAGAAGAACATGCAACGTTGGACATTCTCAATTCACCCTAAATGCGTTTACACATTAGTACGATTTAAACGTTCGTTAATGGATTAAGGTACCAATGGGTACTCAATAAATACCTGTAAAATATTTAGAAAGGATAAAGCAAAGATTGCATAATTTAAGATTTCATTTTATGTTCTTGTTTACAGGATGAGGAATCCACTTGGGATTTATACCTCTACTACTTCGTAAGGTTCTTAGAATATACATAAACACATCTCATGATCATTTTGATGCACACATTTTTTTGCTGGGGTATGTCATCATCCAAATTCGTATTCCCTTCTATTCTGCTTAAATGCGTACCACGATCTTACAAGCGATCACCATGGAAGGAATTTGTTTGCTATTTGTCTTCCACGTACTGAATAATTCATGCCCTGCATATAGCTGGTGAACATGCCGTTGAGTAGGAACAGTACTATTTTTTATTGCAAGTTAATACAACGTTTGTCACATCATAATTGGCTTTATCGTCAGTTCACAACAACTCACACTTACATCCGACCTTTATCTTATATCTTTATAAGTTTAAATACTAGTAAATGAAGGATATAAATGAATGGAATTCAGGTGAGATCAACCTGTGACATAAGTGTAATATGGTACTACATACATCAACTTCACAAACTAGTGAAAATGGTGGACTAATCTTGGAAGAAAGTTTACATAACACTACAATTTCGACACCAAAACCTAGAGAAATATACTTATAAAGTAAAAGCTTGGGTATAAGAAAGGATTTGATTTTTTCTGTACATTTGGTATACATAATCAAAAAGAAGTTTTACTTTTAATATAAACTATGAGGGAAAGAAAGCAGAAAAATACCAAGTATATGTACAAATATGTTTCTTCAGTCCACATGTATTTTGCTAATATCATCTTATTTAGTCACAGATACATACTCCGTGCATTCTCTAAAAAAACAAGTTAAGATTAAGTCATGGTTTATGTCCTGGAATAAACTTACATTTACAACTCGTCTAGAAATCTTTCGAATGTTTGTCATATCCATTTAAAACTTTGCAATAGTACATAAAGAATTTAAACACCTATGTGAAAACCGTATAAAGGATATTGACAAGAGGAAACATTTAATTTAGGAAGGTTCTATATTGAGCAATTCCATTCAAACAAAGGACTGGATATACATATCTGATCTGTATTCAATAAGATTTCCAGTCACTGTTTACTGTGTATTTCTGTGAAGGAAGTTGAAAATATCTTCGAGCTTTTCATGTTTGTAAATGTGACTTTGTATGAAAACGTGGTTGTGATTTTTTTATGCAGTAGTGAATGCATTTGAGAATCTTGCAACTTGAGAGTTCCTTGATTTAGCTCGTATAAATAATTCTATGATTGACTTTTAATAGAAGTGGAGTAAAGGTACAGTTATATTTGAATTCTCTGTAAATATTACTAAGAGACCAGGTGACTTAATAAATACGATAAAGACAATCGTGATATTTTATACATGATTCTATTTATTAGCAATTTTTTGTTGTTTCTAGACGTTGGTTTTGCAATCACAAAATTGAGATAAGATCACAAATTTTAATATCCAAATTGTCTCGTAATGTTTGTTAAAAATAATTAAATACACATTCGCAATAGTTTTTGTCCAATCCACAGTAGATGTCAACAAATGTTTAGTTGACAAGTAAGAAATAATTTTATTTTTCTTGGTATGTTGCGTAACTGTCAGCAATTTCTCAATTGAGCATAATGAAAACAACAGAGATTTATGTGCGTATCTATTTTTTTGTACTAAAACATGTTTTGCATAAAAGTAAAAAAGAAATCCGGAATCCAACTCAATTTATGAACATTGAAGAAAAGATTTTGATATCAATTTCCAACGGAATTCATGGTTCCATGGCCAAGTGGAGCCTTCGTATTTTTTTATCCGAACTTTCATTTCAAGATGTTTTTAATTTGCAAATATTCATACTTCTGGTTTGGCAAATTGTACTGCTTGGTTGACTGTAGTGTTTTGGGGATAACTGACATTAGTTCATAGCAAACTTAAGCTCAAGAAATGCATTGTTTCATCTCTTTCAAATAATAAAAAATCTCGATTTATAGTGAACACGTTAGCTATAACGTATACTGCCAAGTGTTTTAATAATAAATATTTAATAATACATAAAATACGTAAAAACATTTCATAAGGAAATGTAAAAAATGAGAATATTAAACTGATCTAAAAAATAATAAGTTCCTGAATTTGAATGAAATCGATTTTGAGATCATATAAAAAGTGTTAAGGAATATATGTGTGTAAGATTATATCCAGCCGTAAGATGATTTGTTGATCCGCCCACGGTTCTAACAAATTTATTTGACGCTTTTCATTTTGCAATATGAAATACAAGTACGTAACATCATTGAATTTGTATTATAAAATACACACGCTATAAAAATGGCAAAAAGGAATACTCATGTTGCAATTTTGTTGTACACTACTTTCTAATAACTGACGCATTTTGCTTCCATATTTAAAAAAAAGTTATTTGCTTTCAGTTTGCGTTAACGTATATGACCATATAAGTCAAGTATTTATACTTTACAAGGCCACTAATACTTTTATAACGCTGATATTTTGCACATACCTCAAACATTGTTTTGAAAGAAACGAAACCATTTCACCTAATTTGTCGGCCATCCGTTTATGGAGTATGGCATCCATTAAACACAAGTTTTACATTTAACATAACTGACTCATACAGATGCCGTAATTTTTATATATTATTTTCGAATTATGTAACTGAGGACCCTCCCAAGCCACAAGCAAAGTTTTAGAAATTTAATAATGGAAAAATATATTTGCTCTAAACATCATCGGTTGATGCTACAATAAACCTATGTAATGTTTACATTAAACTGATGAACATTAGTCGCTATCAGCAAAGACGAAAACCCATTATGAACATAATGTTCAATAATGCACACTGTGTGGTTACTTACCATAATGTTTCGAAAACATTATGGCAAGTGTTTCTTCTTTAAAAAAGGTTGACTTGCACTTTTTACGCAGTATGGGAATGTCCGAGTTTTATCAAAAAATAAGGCCGTGATTAATAAATGCTAGTGATGGCTTTTTGGCCCTAAAAGACTAAAACTTTGTAATATCCCAACAAAATATCGGGCTTAATGGTCAACCCTTTGGTTTATGTGGGTAATAAGGTGTCATATGTTTTAAAATGGTGAATTGCTTATTTGGAAATCTGATAGAGGAGATCAAATCGACCATTTGTCATCATTAAATCATCGTTCAAATGTATTCCCGCACGGGTGCGGGGGGATTATACAGCTTGCGCTACTTCGATACTCCGGTTGTACATGTTTTTTGCCCTTGTTTTTTGTCTTGAGCACTTGTTCAGTGTTGTGGTAGATGTTTAACTGATACACTTTCTCCATTTAGGTAATATACATACATTGATATTCGTTACAACTTCAGAAGCTTCAAAGAACTGACATAAGATCTCTTTTGTGTCAAAAACCGTGTCTAAATGCAACAAAACGCAAACGAATATTTGTATATGAGAACTAATCATTAATGCATACATAATTTCAATAAGAATGTAGTTAGTTCAACGTTAGTTGGTTTTGTGGCCTTAGTAAAATAGTTTATATTATTAACCAATCTTATGACTTTGAATTGCACTGAAGTAAAAAAAACACGTTTCTAGACTTTCGGAATTTTACTTATTACCTCGTCCATTTGGTGGCTTTGTACAATTTCTTATGGATAACTTAACAAACCATGTGCACAGGTATATACTGACCCCTATTTTAAACTGAAGACGTTATCTTTCATTCCCAATCTTTTATACTTTAAACAAGATAAAATACAAAGTTTACAGAATGGAATAACTTTCTTGCAAAGAATTACATTCGAGTATTATTTGAAAAATAATATGAAAAAGAAACCTATTGTATTTATGTGCTTTAATATCTTTTAATCATTTTAATTTCTTCGCATGAAGCTAAACACATAATATGTACGCTCCGCCACTTTTTAAAGGGGAGAAACATTTTGTTCTGATGTTATAAAAACAGCTCCTCTTTTAGCTTATTGGCGTCACATGAAGTCAAACAAAATCCTGTCTGCTACGTTGCAAGTGCAAGTATAATGCACTTAGGTGTGCGTTTAATGAAACTGACTTTGTGTAAACTTGACAACAAGATGATTTAATTAGGACCTTATGACTTAAAATGTTGATGAATGTAATTAGTTTATTTGACTTTTAAGTTATAGAAGTCTATATATTTATAAGTTCTGATAACTGCCTATAATATATTTGCATTTGAATATTTGAGTAGTCATTTTTATGGTTATAAAAAATAATTTATTATTTTAAACTCAGATTTTCGGTAACTAGCCGTAATCGTTTTCAAGAGCAGAAACTGAAAAGTAAATGATTTATATTTTGCATGTTTTCCATATATATCGTAGTTATTTAAAGGCATAGCGGCAGTTAACAGTTTTTGTTGGGCAGGAATCAAATATAACAAGGAAAAATAGAAATGAAAGTATGTCCATTGATTGAAACATTTTACCGAGAATTCGTAAAACTTAATTTTTGTCACAGACAAATTTTAAGTGCACCCTTTTCCAATTCCAATATGCTTGTTTCAAGTATTACTAACAATAACCCGAATGTTTGCTTTGATCTACACTCTAATGGCTGAGTTAGGTATGTTTTGAGTTATCTTTATAGTAGTTCCATTCATTGTAGTAGGTATTTGAGATTTTGAGCTGGGTTGTTAAAGAAATCGTTGACTACTCAACTAAAGTACTCCAAGACACGATGCAAGCCTTGACTGGTGTGTAATTGAAATCTTTGTTATCCTCAAAAGATAACATACACATGTTTTCTAGTGACATTTGAAGTGTTCTATCTGAAGTAGCAACAATGCAAAAACAGTGCCGGTTTAGCGAATTTTGCGTACATTACTGTATCGTAGCTCTAGCAATTGCACTTGTTGTAAACCAAAAATAAACACGAAAGCTTACCTAAAGGCAAAGCAGACATAAGGAGGTATTTTTAGGGAGCTTACCTTGTTTGTGTAGTTGACGTACAACTTCCGAGCTCAAAGCGCCGGAGAAAGTTCTAAATTTTTGTTGGGTACTTTTACTAATTTGACAATAGCAACAAACTCGTTATTTACTGCAATTCCTGACAGTCTAGCTGGATCTCTTTACATGTTTTTCATTTTTTTCACCTCCTGGCTAGTCCAAAGACGTTTTTACATTTCGCTTTTCCATACCTTTGTAATCCCGATTGTAATGTTTTACGTGATGTATTACATTTTGAGTAACAAACATGTACTTAAAAAACTACTTGGTGTGTGGGTAAAATTCCATATTAAAACTTGACATACTGAGATATATGTACGTGAGGTAAGATTACATCACTCTTTGTATAGTCGTTTTGGTAAGCAACGGATTTTGTTTATGGAACCTAAAAAATCTTTCCAAAACAGTAATTACATAGTTAAATATAACACCCGTTGTTATTAAAATACAAGTCGAAATGTAGTTCAAGATATACAGTAGATGTACACACTACTGTTTTCCGTTGTCTCTTACCTGGTATTATTACTTATTTGGATTTTTGTAAGCTCTGATTTCAACGAAAAATTTATATTCAAAAATAAACATATACTTTTATTTGTTTAATACTGTTAGTCGAAAGAAAGCACCCACGCATCAGTTATTGATGTAATGTTTAGCAATAGACAATTTTATACAAAACATGGGACCCGGAAACTTCTGCATCAGAATAAATAATGAGGTTTAAGAATTATACTGACGGGAATATATCAGGCTTATTTTGAAGAAAATCACGAAACTCGTAAGTTGTTATATTCTATTGTTATCTTAATTATACCGGGTAAAAGGTTACTGCCGTATTGGCAAATTAAAACAAAAACGTGTAATTGAACATATACACATGTACCTGCATCGTTAATCGTCAAACAAATTAGGGTACATATATGACGTCAAACATGTTCAGCAGTTACCAATAATTTCATCGCGATTACAGCATACTAAATATAAGCATCTGATTAACGTTAAATATTTGATTTTAAAGCACATTTAATTGGCAAAATTTAAGAACATCATTATAAGTGAATAAATAGAAATAGAAAATCATAAATATTTAGGAGGGCACTTTATATATGTCCATGTACATTGGTATAATTAATGGTTAAAACGTACAGACGAAAATGTCTTCATTTTTTGTTCTCGATAAAGTTTCATGTAAAATCAAATCCATTTTAAGTTCTCCCTTTGAACTACCAATGAGAAATTACGCAAATTATTACATTACCAAATGAATAACAAAATGGCAATTCGTACATAAACATATTTGTTTCCAACTAAAAATGCTCATTAATATATGTGTACATAAATATATTATTCCCATTTGCAAATGGATGAGCTTGGACATGTAAACAGTGAAAATTATTTAGTCTACAAAACTTGGTAGGGAAAATAGCTACACAAGTAATAGCTGAATTCATTTATGCTTTTCGGAAGAACTATGCTTATTTTCTAGTTTTGATACCGTCGCGTTGTGGTGAATTAAAGGTGCAAATAAACTGTTACTTCAACATACATATAAGTATTTATATAACTATGTTTGCAGCGACTCTTTATTAAACATTTTCTCTCTTACACCGCACGCTAATGTTGCAAAATTTTACGGTAACGCCGTGTGTTTTTCTTTGAACGTATGTACGTCATAGAACATCGTTGACATTCTAGAAACAGAACGTTCTGACGTTCTTGTGTTAATACTGACTCAGCATAACTAACTAATGAAATGGGGATTATGGTAATAGGTTCTTAGACTTGGTTCACTTAAAACATGAAACAATTTACTTCAATTTACTCTTAGCATATTTGGACAACAAATTTACCTTGGTAGTTTGGTACTAGACTTTTACCTTTCAAGTTCAAGTTCAAATTAAATTGAAGTTTTTTGCTTTACAGACGGTTTGAGTGTTCTTCATATTCCTCTTGACTAACCACACTAGTATGATTGAGTTTATAATAATGTAAATTTCCTGTTACATGGAATCAGTCTTGTTTTTTCTTTGTGATAGCAAGAAATATTGAGTTTCTTGCGTAAGAGGAATACCAAAATATAGCTACTTTACGAACTATTTTTACAGTTGTAGTAGAAACGAAATGTATACGTACGTACGTAGGTTTATTTCAGCGCATCGTTTTGAAATGCAAAGTCATTCTTTATGTTTTCTTCTTGGCTTGTAAACCGTTCAATAATTTCATTTTATGGGAAAGAAAAATATAAATAAATAAGTTAATATATGCTGCAAGGATGAAGAAATAGAAACTTTTTGGGGAAAGGCATTTTTAACAAATGTATTATGAACCAACATTTGTAGTTAAAATAAAAAAGGTAAAGCTGCTGTAAATACCTTTTCATCTGTTGCTACAAACCATAAAATTTAAAATGCATACTAGAATCGTGAAATATATGAATGATAGTTAATACGAAATCGTATATGTTATTTTATTTCTAATCAAAGATATTTGTACAAATTTAAAACAAAGACGTTGTGAAAATGGCAGGGCAGAAATATAAGCAAACAGAGGTTTAAAATCGTTGGCCTTGACTATTGGCAAACATGTAAGTATTTAACAAAGTCTAAAAAAATTCAAGTCCTTAAAGAACTTCATTTTACAGAGAAAAAAATAACTACACATATAAAACACGCTATGATAAAGTTTTGTTAGATGTTCCAAGCTACACGTTTTTTTTACAGATTCTAAACCAATTTTGTTTCCTGTTAAATTGGTTGTTATTTTTAGAAGTCGATGAAGTCGAGTTTGCTCGTTTGAGTAAGCTATCTTTCGTTAACAAAACTTTTCAAAAGCAAAATGATGTCCCATAAAACTCATTACTAAACTTTTAATTTTGAAGTTGCATTTGTCAGAATAGAATTTACGCTCAGGCAGCTTCCTAATAGACATTATTACTAATTCGTGGTAGTTATAAAAACTATGGTGTAATACTGACTTAATTTATTATATAATTTCCTCGTATCTATTATATGCGTGTAGTTAAAGTTTATTCTTTTTTGACAAGATTGCTCCACAGAAAAATCTATTATATTTTTGAAAATTTCTCCTTTATTTGATCTTTTGTCTGAAATGTTATTGATAACGTTCATATTTTACTGCGCAGATTGTAGGTTTTTATGCTATAAGAAGATAACCTTCGTTAATGACATCCGCTTTCTATTTTCTTATATTAAATGCGCCTCAAATATTGTGATTTAAAACAATGCATTTCAACGCTGTAACAATATAACAAGTGGGATTTTCGCAATAAAACATTTAATTATCTTGTGTAGTGCGTAGTAAGCTTTCTATACATTTCTAAATTCTTTAAAATGTTTATCTCAAAACTGCGCAGTTGATCATGATTTGGTTGATCCATTAGCCAAAAAGCATTTTATTAGCTGACCAATTAGATGAATTTCTAATGTATAAATATAATTACCTAAATGTTTAATGTTTAAATAGATAATGCTTTAAAGAAAAAATATATTAGTTACCTATAAAACGAAATGTTTTGTTGACGAAGTTCTACGAATATAAAATGTTTTTATATGAATTCGTAGTATTGATGTGTGGTTTTTGATGAGAAATCCCAAATTTACGTTTATTTGCTAATTATTTGTGTTCAGTACATGTATTTGTGTTGCATAATCTAAAAGTCATTTTCTATTTGATCTTTTATATCAACATCAGTAAATATTTTAACTTTATGGCATTCAAACATTTAAACTAAATCTATGATGTTATTTTCTCATATTAGCTTTTTTGTGCAACTTAGTTAATCAGATTCAAACGACAACTTGCTTACTGTGTATTTGAGTAGGAATTAATATGCAATTGAGCTTTTTTCGTTTGTTCCTTTTATTTTGATTTATTCTTCGTGGTTATATTTTTGGTTGAAAATATTGAGTCTCGTTTTTGCTTACGACATCATTTATACTTTCCATCTAAAACATGTCCTCCTTATATTGAATTTTACATTTAATTACATGGCGCACAGCCTTTATTTGGTTTGTCCGAAGCTAAATATTGGAGAAGTATTGCACATGTTTAATTTTTTTAACGTTGTGTGAATATAAAGTGTGAATGACGCAGAGATTATGAAATGTAGGCTTTCTCAAATGAATAGTTCAGCAGTTAGTTTAAATTACATTTAAAAAAGCTATATATTGTATGTTTGCATAAACCACGCTTTTTCAAGCAATGGCCATTCCATGGAGCTAAAGAATCGATATGACATGCCAATAATAAAATTGCATTTGATGCAAAGGGTAAAATAGTTTTAGTTTATTTATTTATTTCTCAGTTAAAATAATTGTCACAAAAATTTCATTTATATATTTAAAATGTTTTTTACTTACGATCATATACAAACATATTAGTTAGTTATTATTCATGTACCAAATGATTTGCAAGCATCTGAACGGTTCGAACATTTATAAATCTGTTATGGTCCCCGAGGTACCCCTTGTTTGGACAACAGTACTTGTGATATTGACTTTAACTAAATTATGTTTAAAATTTACACTACTTCCAGGAAATCTAGTATGAATTGTTTCAGTAGCTTGACGAAAGCTGCTGACACGTACACGTACAGTTGAGTTATTATTATGTCCCCTATAAATACGAGAGTTGCGAAAGACTCCAAGACGACATCCAGATTGTCTATAAGAACTAGATAAATTACGAGAACCTACATTTTCACCATACCCTCCCATTCCCATATCCATCATTTTGTTAAGTGTAAATAAACGAATCCATGATGATAAAAGGGAACGAAACTCTTCTCGAAATTTTCTATTGAGAAACGCATACAAAATTGGATTAATGCAGCTATTCGAGCTTCCCAACCATTGCGCAAAAGGTATCATCTTTTCTATCAAGTTTTGTTCAGACTCGCTAATCTCAGTTGCAAATTTCAGTCTTGTGACGAGAACGTAGAGAGGTAACCAGCTTATGAGGAAAGTGAGAGTGACAATGCTTAGCATTTTACGGACGTTTTCTCTTGCTCTTTTGTGCACTCTTTTAATTAGGATTGAAGCAGAGGCGGATTCTAGGGGAACGTTGCGATTATTAACGTGACACCAAACAACTGCATTCGAGACGGATATTATTACCAGAGGCAGACCATAGCAAAACATTAGATTTGCAATGAGGAAATACATGTTACCATGGTACTCATCTTCCCAGGTTTCTTGGCAGTAGGCAAGTCCATCTTTGTCAGAAATGACGATGTTAAATATCACTGCCCAGGGGAGTGTCAATGACAAAGCTATTATCCAAATGAGACCAGTTATTTTCAGGGCTTGAGATTTCGAGATTCCTAGATATCTGTCCAAAGGTCGATAAACTGCGTAGCATCTACGAGTGATATAATAATGAATCAAAATACAACAAAATTATATACATATTCGACATCTTTACAAAAACAAAACTAAATGTATAACGTGACATACAACCTGAGACTATTTTTCAATTTTGACTCACTTTGCCCCAACTATTACCCACGGTCAACTTTATTGTATATAGTGGGAATAGTTTTGGGGGTAAATTGAGAAAAAATAAATAAAGTGCCTCCAAGACTCTTGTAAGGTTTTTACAGATGGTTTCTCCTGTACATCTAACAATAGCAGAGTATTTATAGACTTATCCCGTAATCACAAAGAAAACAAATTTGTCTTTATTTAAATTACCTGTCAAGTGAAATCGCCACCAGACTATTAGCTGAAGCACAAACGGAAACTCCCTGTATGTATGCCACACCTTTGCACATGAACGGCCCAAGAATCCACGCTAAAACCAGAAAAATATATAAAAATATACTATTAATACATGATAGTACTCTTTCTTCACACCAAAAAATCAATCAATAAAACTTTCAAGGATAAACTGTTAAAAATTTGAATATTTACTTACGTAGGAATATATTTGCTAGTAGAGTAGGACCCACGCAAAATATAATCACAAATAAATCCGCAACTGCCAAGTTCATGATGAACATATTTGTCACTGTTCTCATCTGAGGTCTGCATAGTACCACTAAAATCACCATGCAGTTTCCAATCACCCCAGCAACAAGAATTAGCATGTAGGCGCTAATCAGGGCAACCGTCCATTCCCAACTGTGCCGAAGATACTTTTCATCAAATACGTTCCAACAACTTTCTTCCAGGAGCACAGCTAATGGAAAGTCGTTGTCCGATCCATTCACTCCCCTTGCCGCTGTCATATAACTTTCCTTTGAAATATCAGAGTCTACTGGAAAATTATTCATTGATACATTTACTAAACTGTCTGTAATAGTCGACCAGATACTAATTCCCATTTGTTTTAACTGGTCATTATTATTTGGCCCATTTTCGGCAAAGATGGCTTCGTCATCAGATAAAATGTATTGATGATTCGGTTTATTAACGTTAGCTAAATTTGGTGCCATATTTGCTTCGATATGGTTTATACGACAATGGTTTAATATTGAGACAAAAAAGCTCACGTCTTAAAAACTCTCGTTACAACATTAAACTTGCCTTAACGTTGATTATTATCAGTTATACTGAGCTTTCACTAACTGCAAATTAAGGAATACTACGCAAGTACATTATTTCTATTTAGTCGAGTACTGCGACAATATAATTATTTTTTTTTGGTTTGATGGAAACTTTTGCTTTTGATTAATATGTGATTGAGAAATATTCTTAGGGCAAATTAAGACTTCAAATATGATTTGACATTGGTAACAAAAAGCTGTGTAAAATTCTTCAATTAAATTCTTTCCAGTGTAAAATTTTGCTAGTGTTTCAATGTATTCTGCTTTTCTATACGCTGTAAAGTGAACACAAACATAGTTTGTAAGACTACTCAATGTATCGCAGATGATAGGCTATTGCGGACTGAGATGAATAAAGCATCAGAAGCTGCTTTATATAGTAACCGGATCCACAATTTTCAAGCATTAGAGCAGAGCTAAAGAGAAAGGGTGCTTTCTCTCTTCTCCTTTTCACCTAAGAGCTTGTTGCATAATCATATAACTTTCACTTGAACTTCAAAAAATCTATTCACTGACTCAATGCAATGGTGAGCTCAAGCTTGATCAGCCGTCGAATAATGTAAGCAAATTGAATAGGCATATCATAAAATCGAAGAGAATATTTCTTGTCGACTTGATACTTAATTGAATCTTTCCAAGTGATTTAGGCCTCTCGGGACTTTGGTTTTAGGAGGAGCATGTGAAAACATGCGACATTTAAAATAAATTAGTCAAAGCTAATTTATTTTTTGTTGGGGATGGTCTATCCGGCTCAAGAATTTTCGAAAAAACTATCCAGCTGCTATTGAAATGTCAAAAGTGTCAATGTCAACTTATAGTTTGATGGAATTTTAATAACGACGCAACAAATTTTCACTAAAAACATGAATATTGTTGGTAGGAAGCACGGAAGGCATTCAACTCCATTAGTTCCATCTGAAGTAATAAATTTATAATTTATTCAAGGCATAAACGTACATTAAATGTCTTCACCTAATGCACCTTCACATATATAAGACACTTGTTATATATACCCAGAAACCCACTCAAAAATCTAAAACATCCTAAACAAATAGTGACTCAGCTGTCAGTATTCCGTTTTCCATTATATCTATGTAGAATGGTTGGCTTTCAAATGTCTTCGAAAAGGAACTAAAACAAGAATTTATATTATCTTGCGGTCAATATACAAACCATAGCTAAAGCGGTTTTCTCTAAATGTTCCGGGTTCAGATTTATAATTCTTTCTATTTTGATATTTATATTACCATACATTTACCTATGCGTTGCAATGTTTTTACAAAATAAGCAATTTAAAGCCATTTTTGATTGGCAAAGTCGCATTTCAACAACATGGGGTTTTTATCGCAGTTTTCATTTTTCATGAATGTTACCAAAATTATTTCCATGTGTCTTTTACTCGGGTATAAAAATAATTCTGTGATATCAGCCTTTTTAACAAGAAAAGAAAGCTGCGAAAATAAAAGAAAATATCGCGATTAAACGGTACAATTGCAGCAAATGCTATCGACAAAACATGAACGATAAACTCTTAAGTATTTATGTCTGTTCCCGTACACGTGATCCTACTTTCCTAGTTATGTTCTCAGAATTCAGATTTAGATATGACATACTAAGGTAATCCTTAAATTTGTATGGGTTATTTTTAAAGC
>JAQFZG010000843.1:0-26153 GCA_034695465.1 Entomobrya nicoleti | reverse complement strand
ATAAACTTTATAAAGCATCCCAATTGGAGAGTATACAAAAATCCGGCTTTTGCATTCGCAGATAAAAGCATTTTGTGACTCTTTTTCTTTTAGAACATGGGATCTACAAAACCGTCAAATACTTTTTGTCAAATGTAAGGACACAGTCCAGTTGGAGGGTAATATATATGTCTATCGGGCGGTGTTTTCATGATCAATAGACTGGTTTTGATAAACGTATTTTAGTAAATGTTGCCAGATAAATGGGCGCAATCTGTTAACTAATTGATTTTTGTCTGTATGCTTGGTAAAATCTGATAATTGAAAAGCATAACATGTTGGTTAACATGAGAACTGCGTATTGGATTGAATAATGCTGGGGAGAAGGCGTGTTCACCTTAACTAAACAAGGTTATTTAAATATTTTCGATTTAGCTATATTTTAAAAAGCTTGCATATCTAAATAATTTACAGCCATAATTCGCGTTGAATGTTGGAAACTACAAAAGTGGAAAAACATGTTTACGCTAATACTTTATTACCCAAGTTAAATATTTCATATTTAGCAGAATGTTGATTTTTATAGAGATTTTGGGCTAGCTGGCTAAAATCGTGTTAATAGTTTATGATTGTTATTAAAATATTAGTGTGCTTCTTTGTTCTAAAGAAGCTTTACAAGAGAAAGGCGAGTGTACTTTGGAAAATGTTATTTGAAACTGTGACCTACTTCTTTTTTTATGTAATTTGGATAAATATTTTACGAGGTCAGCCATAAACCAATACATTACTTACGTTAGTATTTCAACCGATGAAATGACAGGATATCTGCTCGAAATATTTTTATCTCCGATATTATCAATATTTATCAGATTATCGAACTTCAAAGCTAACTAAAAATGAAATTTTTTACCGATTTATTACACTTCACAAAATATGCCAACTCTAGTTAAACTAGTTACTTATATTGCACTCAAAATAACGTTTACGCTGCTAAATTGTCATCCTTCGTTCTAAAATATTTGGCATTTAGTGACGATTAAATAATAGGTACCCAACCTAATAACCAAATATTGTGATCGAACCGATAGAATTCGAATTCATATGAGGTATGTTTGTCAATCAGTTTCACTTTTCCAAATTGACTGTCTAAAGTTGTTCTACATATTTTTCATTACTTAGCCTTAATTTTTCTACAGCAAATATGCAATCAAAATTATTCAAATTTTTAACAAATATTTCCATTTATTTCAAATAAAATTTGTGCTATATGCTCTCGATACGGGAAGAAACTTTTTAATATATTAGTTCAAATTACTTTTACCATATTTCTTGGATAAGATTTGACAATTAAAGTGAATTTGTTTTTGCAAATCTCCAAAAACTTTTCAGAGATCCAAATTTTACTTGCATGGCAACTCAATGCATGCTAGATAGCCAAATATGTTGACTGGTCAGTCGGGTCCATTTTGTCTATTATGCTATGTTATGCTATTAAAGGTATGATATTTTTTGAGAACTAAATTACGAAAAAGGGAAAGAAACGAGGTACAAAATGTATTATTTTAAAGCATGACAAATCCAAAGCCGACACAAGCACAATTGATTTTTTTGAGCCTCGTAAAAAATCAATGTATTTGTGTGGATAGATATACATCAACGAATGAGAATAATAACGCAGAGCTTTAGTCGGTCCCAACAAAAGATTATTATTTATTGATAAGATTGCATAAATCTTTTTGAGCATGCAAACTTTGGGGAATACCCATAACTCCTTTTAAAAAAATTATTCACCATCTCCACGTAGCCAAAAAATTAAAACATGTAACATATGCTTATTATAAAATTGAAGACCCTTAAATATTATTCTTGTTATCTAATCCCTTGTGGCTTTTCCAAAAAGCATGATAGTTACTCAAAGGTTGCAGGATATCTCACTTTGGCGAAGTTTGTTGGGTTGTTTGATTCTTTTAAAAAAATTATCAATAAATTGGACCACAGTTTAGGCTATTATTTTTTGTCTATTTAAGAATCTTTTGGATTCGACGGACTTGGAATACGTATTGATATTGGCCTCAAATGTCCATTCCAGCAAACAATTCAAAAACATAAGCTAAGCTTTGTCAATGTGTATAAAATTAGATCAATCAATCTTAACTGTATTCAAATGCTTGTGATATTTTACGTCCGCCTTTAGAAATATTTTGTTTAAGTAATTCCTATTCGTAAGTTATTTTTTATTGCCTTGAAAACAAAAAAAGTTATTTCTTTGCGAACAGCTATAGATTTACCAATAGATTGTACAATAACTCGCTTTGGCAAAATATGCTTGATTGTGGCATTCTTTTGAAAATTATCTAGACATCCTATCTGGACTCGTGTATTGAATTTATTATATTTACTATGGAAGTGAAGACTACTGTTTCGGTTCCGATACCAATATCGGAAATTTTCCCGATCAAATCCAATCCGATCCAATCCGATATGCGTATCGGATCGGATCGGGGGCGCACCCAATCGGATCGGATATCGGAATAATGCATTGGAATCGGAATTGAAAATTATTTAACATCGGATCCGATATTCCGATATCTTTGAAAACAGTAAAACTCACAAAATTATTGCACTTTACATTGTGCAAACTAATTTACATACATAATTAAGTGATAAATACGTCAAATTGTGTCAATTATGCCATATTTTAATAGCTAATTTGACTTTCTCTTAAGTTTAGCAACATTTCTGAGCGCGCCTTATATTTTTTTACATGTAAACCGAAAGTTTACTGCTAAAAAAATAATATCGGATATTTTCCGATCCGATCCAATCAAATCTGATATTTTCCGATATATCGGAAAACTAAAAAATGACCATCTGTACCGGAAATCGGAAATACAGATTCTGATCGGAATCGGATCGGCATCGGAATTTTCCCATCGGATCGGATCGGATCGGAACGAAACACTAGTGAAGACTCTCATAAAAATCACTGATAACATCTTATCCTTCATAGCTTTTCCAAGCGGCGAAGAGTTTTGGAGTTCTGGAGTTACGATTCCACTTCACGTCAATCTCCAACTGTAACAACCTCGCTTCAACCTAAATTTGCTTGATGAAGGCGAAACTGAAATCAGTTGGAAGATAACAGAATCATGATAAAAAAACGTAGTTGAAAGCTACCAACATTTAGCAGCATTTATTTTTCCATCGGAACCAGTCCAAAAATATTTGTACACATATCTATATTATATATGTCTGAATTAAACTAGCAATGCCATTATGCAACAAAGGTTGGTTCTACTTACTTTTTATGTGATACGTTAATGAACAGCTATACAGATTGACATGCTCTTACGAAAAGTAAAAATTATTTAAAGAAATACACTCAGCGTAATAAATATAGCCAATATACAGAAATGATTTAATTACTACAAAAATCTTTTGTTGTGTTTTTATTTTTTAAATTAACAATCACACTTTATTTTCGCACATTTTAAAAATATTTTATAAGCAAGCACCGTGATATAATTTCCGTGTTATGCCGTTTATTCTGATAGTAGACCATAATGTGGTTATTTTTATAGATATATAAACGATTTATTAAATTTTATCGTTAATTGAAGTAATGTGTCCATACACAAATAAATGCCGAGAAAACCTTAGCTTCTTTATTGGATTACTTTACCGAAGCTTAGAATAAACTGATTTTAAAATATGATCCAAATTCATGTTGCTAAATGCTATATATTCCCCGCAAAAACATTTAACTACCACAAAAGAACGGTAACCGTGGAATCTATCAAAGAATCCAACCATTCGATTCCGTCATCTTTCCTTAAAAACTTCAACGTGCCAAATTTTAATTTAAGGAACGAGCAAGACGTAATAATACGTTTAAAATATTTATGTTGTCTTTCTCTACTAGACGTTCCCACGACACTTGGTAACATCCAAGACTGAATAGAGTTCTTAGAGCATTCAAACGGGCTTGCCAGAAAACTATGCACAGTTACACAGTTAAGTGCACCAAACACAGCCAAATATGGTAAGGCAATCCAAGTTAAGAAGGACAACTCATTGTACAATTTTATAGTACCGAAGTTAACGGACACTTGATTTATGAATGCACATGTAAACAATACTTGCATTTGAGAAGCAAAGCAATTGTTAAACTCACTGATGATATATTGAAGATGCCTGTAAATCGTAACTGTTTCAAGAAAAGTACGTTTCGAAAAACTAGCACAAGGAGAGTGCAGTTCTTTGCACCAGAACGTAAACAGGACACAGAAGTTGGTAACAAATAGAATAATTGATGTGCACGCTGTCCAGGCGAATAAAGTTATGTATGCTTCAACAATAGATAGAGGTAAACGTAACCAAATGTGATGAGTTACGTAGTATTGTGCTGAGGGTGGAAACCAATTTGCAAAAAACAAATGAAAAATTGGATCACCAAAACTTAGCGCAAATACACAAAATGACAACAAGAAATTAATGCAAATTCCTTCCTTCATCATTCCAGATAGACCATCGTTGTCCAATGGATATGGTTTCTTTTTGCGATCCAGATATTTTGCTGTTGAATTGGAAAACGAAATATTTTAAAATATGAATTGCTCAAAAGGTATGATATTTGTGGAAAAAACTTACCACAAGCTTTGTTGCTAAATGTAACACAGCGCCAATAAAGTATAGAAACACCATTGCCCTTATTCCAGTACAAAAAGTTATGAAGTAAGGCAGCAATATATGTTATCATGAACGAGTTTTGGAAAATTAACTTTGAAGTCTCCCCAAGTTTTTTTGAATGGTATATCTGAACAGCAAGAAAAACTTGTTTGATAAAAAGAACGAAATTGTTAAGCAACCAAAGCTTGAGTCGTTGATCAGTTTTGGGATTTTTAAAACTAAAGTACCGATGTTTATTATTCCACTTGAAGCAGCCAAAACCAAAGTTAAAAGCCGTGGTAAAATAAATATGGAAAATTTTGAACGCCTGATCGCAAAGCATGATGAGTTTAAATATGATATATAGTTCTTTAGTAAGTATTGAAATTAATTTTCGAAAATTTGACTAATGGAATTTAGAACACTTCCAATGTGATGTGGCCAGAAGTGTTCAATGGTCGTTTTAGCACAATAAAACGTTCCTTATGCATGCGTATTTATGACATTTTTATGCTATTTTTCTACTTATATAAATGCTCTAGCCGATTATAAAATGCCGCAACAATATTTTATTTATACAAGCTTTGGTAAACCAAGTAAAGTAAGGGTATTGCAAACATACCCATAATTGGAAAATTTCAGGAGCGCAGTCAAAAAGCTTTAAAGCTTTGTGTATTATATAAAGCTGAATTATATCTTTTAAAAGTGAAGCATATCGTGCAGATTGCACAAACAAGAAAGTAGTGCAAGCTAATGAATTTTTTACTATCACAAAACATTGTACCCCGTTTGGAATTGATTTACAGGTTATAGCACAACACAATTTAAAAGTGCTTATTTAAGTTCGAACATGAACAGTCAATTAAACATTTATCACTATACTCCACGCTTTTTGAGCTGTCATATATGTACAATATAAGCCACATATATTTAATACACAATACAGACTTCGATATAAGTAATGACATGTATTTTATTTGACATAACAAAAATGACTTAACCTGTAACTTATTTTGCCACCACTATTTACATAACCTTAAATATAATTGTGATGTTTTGCTAAGCCACTATAAACCATATTAAACTATTTATTACCACAAGAGTACGGTGACAGTGGAATCTATCAAGGAATCCAACCACTCAATTCCATCATCTTTTCTTAAAAATTTCAACGTGCCATACTTCAACTTGAGTGATGGGCAGGACGTAATAGTCCTTTTTATTAAGTTATACTGTTTTTCTCTGCTCGACTTTCCTACACACTTTGGTAATAACCAAGACTGAATAGAATCACTCGAACATTCAAAAGGATTTGCCAGAAAATTGTGCACCGATACAATATTTAGTGCACCAAATACAGCCAAATAAGGTAGAAATATCCAGGATAAGAGTGATAGCTCATTGTACAAGACTATAGTGCCATAGTTGACGGACACTTGATTTATAAATGCACAAACAAATGTAAGCTGCATTTGTGGGGCAAAACATTCGTTGAATAAACCCACAAGACATTGAAGTTCCCTGTAGAGTTTAGCCGTTTCGGAAAATGTACGTTTAAAGATGTTATCGCTACTGACGTAGAGCTCCTTACACCAAAATGTAAATAAGAAACAAAAATTGGACACAAAGAGAATGTTGGATGTGCAAGCCGTCCATGCAAACAAGGTAATACATGCTTCGAGAATGGAGAGGGGCAAACGCAACCAAAGATGGCCAATAACATAGTTTTGACCTCCGACTGAAAACCAACTAGCGAAAAATAGCGGAGATGTGGGATTGGAGAGGCTTAGAGCAAATACACAAAATGACAACACAAAGTTGATGCATATACCTTCCTTCATCATTCCAGATAGGCCGTCGTCATCCAAAGGATATCGTTTATTTTTTCTTGGTAAATATTTTGCTATTTGGAAAGAATCAAAAATAATTAACCATTTTATTGCCAAATTTTAAAAAATATTTTTTTTTGTAAACTTACCACAAGAAGCATTGCTAAATGTGACACATCGCCGGTAGAGAACAGGAACACCTGTGCCTTTCTTCAAATACAAGACGTTGTGAACAAAAGCATTGAAAAATGTAATCATGAAGGAATTTTCAAAAATCAGTTTAGAAGTTTGTCCGGTTTGATTTAGATGATAAACTTGAATTGCAAGAAATATTGTTTTAAGAAGAAGGATAAGGTTGTTGAACAACCATAAAGTTAGTTGCCAATCAGTTGTTGGAGTTTTTGTTTGGAATAACCGAAGTTTGTTATTCCACTTGAAACCCACAAAACCAAAATTGTAGGCTGTGGTGAAATAAATGTGAAAAATCTTGAACGTTTTATTGCAAAGCATATTGTAGCACTTTTTTTGGATTTTAGAAACAATAACTTGATATGGTGTTGCTAGCTTGAAATTAGGTACTGGATTGAGGCGATTTTGGGTTAAATATACTTTATTTGAGTGGACTATTATTCATTTAGTATTTTTGTCTTAAGACAAACTTACATCAACATTTTAATTAAAAGTGTCACGTCACGATACAAACTTGGGATATATTATGTATAAATTAATAAAGTAGTATTTTCATGATTGTCTGGAGAGTTGTGTCAAAATACTAAATATTTAGAATAAGGTTTCGCAACTTCACTTGTCTGTCGAAGTGTTTGTGAGTCAATTTGAAATTCCTAAAAAATTGTTGGAAAATTTTCAAGTATTGTAACGAAATGATGTAATGTAGTCAATAATTTTTACCAAGAATCGTGTCAAAATGAACGCGATGGAACTTAATTAAGCATTGGTTATTCAAAATGAATAATAATATGAAAGCCGACGGAATAACATTGACAAAAAACCATCGAAAACGGTATACAAACAGTTTTATAAAGTTATCTAATATTGACATTTAATATTTGTTTTTAAGGTTTGAGAATAAAAAAATACTTTGCAATTATTTGATTTTTTCCAGTTGCGTAAACATGCCATTAATAAACAACACAAAATTGGCATATGGTTTTTACTGTAAAAAATGTGCTTGTGTATTACACTATATCAAATTTAAAATATAATGTTGTGGAAAAATGTTTGCATTTTGTATCAGATTATGTGAGTTGTTTGTATGATTTCAACATAATCATTACATTTTGAAATTTCAGCTCTGCTACATTATTTGTAAATCTGTGACTTTGTGTTATGCTGATATTCGCCTTTAAAATTTTTGTAACACGACAACCTGAAAGATGGAATCGATAATAGGTAAGGTAATGGTAGCCATGTTTTTTGACAAAAGAAATATTAAATCGTTATTAATATTTTCAGAATTTTATATTCTAAGTTTGACTAATTCCATTTTTAACTTGGCCTGCTGCTCTGATTCGAGCAGAGTGAAAGAGCGAATGCTCCTTTAAACTTTTTTGTGGATTGAGAAGCTACTAGCTTTAAGCATGCAGCATGAAAGCACAATACATAAATGCGCGCACAGTAATTAGAGATAAAGAGATGCTTTTGTGTTCATTCATCATTGTATAGATGTTTTCATGGTAAATTTAATTATACTTCAAATATTGCAAACTCGAAAAGTAAACTTCAAATAAGCTGATAAACGATGCAATAGAAAACATGTATTTAAAAAGAGTGTATCGGGTTGATTAAGAAAACATCTCAAATTTTTAGTGTTCCATGTTAAAAGCATTACAATAAATATTGTTGCTAAGGAGAATTGCATAAATTAGTTGTTGAACTTTAGGTTAAATTTAAAAAAAGCTAAACTAAAAAACAGTGAAGCTAGAAATAAATTTTAAATTCAGAGGACATTCCCATAAGAGATATATTGATTACGATAATACAGTATTTTAAACTACACAAAAATTAAAATCCAAATACATGTCGATTTTAATATATGTATTAGAAAATAGTTTACATTATTTTAAGCTAACGTATTTTAGTAGTAATTTTTAAATTGGATTATAAGTATTTATAATAATTAAAGTTAAAGGAAACATTTAAAATTACACAGCTTACGGCTCAAACAACATTACAGCGTTTACTAAATTATTCACCAACTCCTGGAAATATGACATGGTCAATCCTTCTTGTACAAGAAAAAAGGACGCACATTTGAAACCCACACATTTCTGAGATTTCCACTCATTAAAGTAGTAATACTTTTTCTTCGACTGATGATTAGTACAATAGTGTAATTTCATTTTATTTCTGAGTAGCTCCTCAGTTGCAGTTCTTACCTTAATTGAGGACGGCACCAAAAAAGCAGCGGTGAGAAGAAATACGAATGAAATGATACATATCATTCCATAAATGTAAATTGACAAGATCTCATAACATTTGAATACTATCCATAAAACCAATACTGTTCCAAATACGCCACCGAAAATCAACAGAGCAATTAAGCCATCCAATAAGGACTCGACTGCAGCAAAATTAAGCCTAAGCTGTACATAGAGAAGGAGACACTCGTCGTAGAAAACGTGTGCTAATTTGTGGGCCACTGACAGAATAATAAATACTGAAACTACCAGAAGAATTATTGCATTTGTGCCAAATCTTAGAAACTCAACAACGCAAAAGAAACAAAGAACCATGCGGACTAAAGGAACCAAAACGATCATATCCATGGGTCTGTTGTATGGATGTGGGAGAAGAAATTGCTCAAAAATGAAATAAAATGGATCCAACTGGGTAAGGACAGAAACGGCAACAAAAGGTAAAATAAATGGTGGACCTAAAACTACAAAAACGTTGAGGAGAAAACCTAAATGATCTGGTTTCTGGGCTGGTGTATTTTTTCGTGTATTTTTTCTCGCTGGTGGAGGCGAAGTAAGCTTTTTAATGATTTTGAATTCGTTTTCCAGCACATCTTGTCGACTTTGTGGAGATTCCACTTTGGTTGCAGATTTTTGACGAGGATGAATAGAGTCGATGCCTTAAACGAAATATTTTAAATTTAAATTAAATATTTTTTAACAATTGGTTTTAGAACAAATGATAAAATATCTTACATCTTCGTTCCAATCGGAGAATTTCGCCAAAGGCAACGCCTACTATATCATGTCGATATATTACAAAGCAGCAAAGGATTTCCACGGAGGCGGCAAATGCAAGACCGAGACTTATCAGAGTGTTGAAAGCACTCCAATCGAGCCAAGGCTTTCTTTCGTAATTAGTCGTTTGTAAGAGGACAACGAAAATGCTTGAGCCAAACCCTATAACACCGGTTATTAAGCTAACGGATAACATCCATGGTAACAACTTCCATGAGAAAGGAACTGCTTCGAATTTAATGAAGCCGTTTGGATCAACCCACATTTTAAATATGTTTGGGTAAAGAAAGCCGAATGTAATGCGTTTTAGTTTGACTGCTTGTTTGATGAGTGGAGTTACAACGGTTTGTTGAGCGAATTGGGTTGACCTTTTAGGACTGTATGTTTGGCTGGTTTTTGATTCAGAACTGAAATATATTGTAATTAAAATGAAATGCTTTGTCGAATAAATTGAAATGGGTAGTATATAGTATATGTATACGTGTTCCAGAAAACCAATTGGAATGTAAATTTGCGACTTTATTGGAAATAATTGATTTTAATGGAAACTTATTTTCGGAAAGTTTCTTGATTTTCTTTAGAAATAGAAATAATGGCTTATTTTTGTAGTTGTCAAGTATCTGATCAAAGTTGAAGTGAGCACAGACATGAATTTTTCCAAAAATTTCTTTTAAACTTAACGTAGGAAAATTTTAATGTGACGTCTAGTATTAACGCTATAAATATAATATAGTTTGGAGCAAACATGTAAAAAACTATACATTTAAAAAAACATGCTCAGTAAAATATTTATAATTTACGTATTCCACGCGTATTTAAAAATCAATATACCCTAACTTAGTAAAACGATATCTTGATGTAGTGAAACGACAGTTTTGAGTATTGTTTTTCAATTTAAATTTTGAATGCATGACATAATTTCTGCGTTATCAACCAAATTGAATCCTTGTTCATATGCTGGACATAGTTCAGACCGGATCAGTTGGATTACATCCTACATTAAGGTTTATACTGCGTGTCAGGTAAATAGGAAAAACATGGAGTTTGCATAAAACTTTTAGATTGACAAACCCATGTTTTTAATTTCGAAAGTATTGATAGGATTTTTGTGTTATTTTTTCTCTGTTTTTAGGCTTGTATCTAAGCTTTTTTATGTCGCTTTTGTGTTTTAAGATGAGCATACTTTTTCTTGTTTTCCATTCCAGCAATATTTAATATGTATGAAGTTTTAAATTGTTTTTTTTTATTTGCGCACGTTAGGTACCCTGGCACATGATAAAATCATGACTTTTACTATAAGAAACTAATATTAAGTTTAAAAATACACGTTGAACATAAGCAATGCTTTAGGTGTATATTTTTGGTTTGGTTTAGGAGTAAAATTAGAATTTTCTGTATACCAGTCGACGTGGTATAATTGGGGCCCAGTCGTTTACTATTTTCGTAAATTTACGATAAAAGATAAAGAAAATGTTAAACTATTTTAAACAATTTTAGCAATAATATTGCAGAACCAATGTCGAAATGGAAAACCAGTCTAGCGCTAATTTAGCGTATCTAAAAATAAAGCAAAGAAATTACAATATTCTAAAGTCGGAATACAAGTGAAAAATGTTGAGCTTTTCGCTGGCCACTTGTAGAATAAGCAACTATCATGTAAAAAATGAATAATGTATGTATGTATAAATATATACGTTTTTATTATGTACTTATCCACGTGGTAATTCCTAGCTAATTTAAATTTATTTTTTTCCTAACGTTTTGGTATAAACTTAAATTTAATCACAACTTCACCAATACGTAATTTTTAAGCTTAAATAATATTTATATGTATATTTTTAGCTTACTTATTTAACATTTGATGATATCAATTGATATTGCTCCGTAATCTGTGTTTTTAAACTTTATTTATTTATTTCTACCCAACAGCAAAAACTGTAGGGTTATGTCAAATGCGAAATTAAGGCATGCTAATGGCGTGCTTTCTTCAAGAAAATTGTTATCTCCAAACTTTGTTTTGAGTATAGCGCAAGATTTCCAATATCGTCTTGACCACCTCCTATCGACACGAGACGAAAAGCTAGACTCAAGATGTTTAACATTTTCAAGCTTTTGTTTTGACTCGGCATAAACAGACACCATTCCTCCAATGACAACCAATATAGATGCTGAACAATCAATCGTCATCATTAGATTGATTGAAATCATAAAAAGATTTGATTGTTGATAAGGACCCTTTACCAGTCCAATAAGAAAGCTTAAATTTATTGCGAGAGTAAAAATTACACCAAACATTAATACGCCCAAAATTTTCTGTTGTACCAGATTGCTAAGAGTATTAAGAATTTGAAGCTGACGATACAATATGGCATCCTTATAAATATCCCTGCTTTGTTTATACCGTTTCCAAAAGTGGATAATATTTTCTTGAATCCTCATCGTTCCAATAATATGAACTGCTATAAATACAAACGTACATCCTTGAGCACCATACCACCAGATCCACATATTTGCAAGCACAGTTGCTAATTTAATTATGGGTGCAATTATTTTGAGCAAAGTAGCAAAAATGCCGAATACCTTCAATTCATAGCATTCTGGTAATACAAAATAACCAATTAAGGATGGTTTACACGGAGAATTCCAATGGACACCAATAACATAAATAGGTGGGAAAGATACACAAGTAATTAGCAACATTGGAATTAGCATAAGGTTTAGATACTCTATGAGAGAATTACAGCGCAAGCTAACTTTGGGTTTTATTTTATTCGCGTAAGTTTTCTTGAACTCGAATAAACTATTCAAGTAGAGTTTCAAAGTTGGACCTTTATCTCTACACAAGTAAGCGTAGCTTGACCAGCATCCAAGTAATATTAAAGAAAACAATGTAAAAATGTTCTCCGTTGTGTTGGTATTACGCTGGTTAGCAGATTTATATGTTACGTGTATAACAAGTTGGAAACATTGTATCAATACTGCAAGGATGTTAAAATAGCTTCTGAACTTAATCTTTCGTATTACCACTTGATTTTGAATTTCAAAGAAGACTTCGTCTTTGGAAAGGTTAGAGTTTTGATTTATTTTGACGGGGGAGCATTTAAATTTACTTATTAGCCTCATAGTAATTGAAAGCAGATGATGATTTTCGATGAGTTTTGGTAAGCTTATCGAAACAAGAAATCGTTTTGCTGATGATAACTTATTTTCTATTGACAAAAACATTTTTCGGTAAGCAACCATGTTTAGAAAATTGGTAAGCCACAAAGTAGATTCGGAAAATTTAAGAAGCGGAATTTTGGTTTGTGAATGTCTTGAAGATAAATTTACTTCTACTTAAGTTCAAGCTTACCCAAGAAAATTATGCTGAATATATTTTTAGGAATTGCTCTTGTGAGTTTAATTAGCTGTTATACTAGTGACGGCAAAACCGTTGTTTTGACCGTCGGGATGATAAGCATTTTTAATACACGTGCTCATATATACGTGATAGCCTTACAGCTACAGGTATAAAACAGACATAGTATATAAGCGTATTTTAGTGCTGAAAAGTCAAATATAGGATGTTTTTCATATATAATTCAGAAATTTTAATTAAAATATTTTGTGACCAAATCACATTTAGCATCTTTTCTAATTATAATTCTTCGTCTTGGACTTATGTGTCAAAAGTTCATGGCTAATATATTCTATTCATTTTAATTAAAACACACGCGTGTAATAAAGATAATACTGATAAAACATTAAGCACTTCAGCATGTCATTCCTATCCAAATGGTTTTTTGGTCTGGTCAAGCCACGTGACAAATATATTGACCAGATATATCATTATGTCTGAAATTCATGGATCGTGCCTGTTTTTTATGAATATATATAAATTATTCATGTGTCTTAATAAAGTGTTGCTTGGGAAAATAGGAGACATAAATATTCGATGACTATATATAATTCAATAACTTAAAAATACTGAAATGATCAGTAAAAGTAGTTTTGACGCAAACTAGTGTCTTTGAACGTTAGGGTTGCGGAACATTTTGAATACTCGTGTTCAAATACATAATATCCAGACAGGTAGTTTGGACCAGACATAGACATATTGCCTTAGTGGCTTAAAAGTTAAATATAGAAATTTTAACTTAAATTAGGTAATTGCTAATCCTAACTGTTATGTAAGGAAATCACAACAGCAATCTAGTTTTTGTTAATTGCTTTGACATTAATTTGATATTTAATAATAAAGATTATACTAACCACGGCATACGACAACACATCATTGAGAAAATCGCCCGTTGAGTTAAGTATTGACAGGCATGACATGAACGTTTTCCAAACGTCGTGCGATGCATTACAAGGAATACATAAGCCAATCGACAATTTTCTCAAGGATGTATGGTTGGAAACCGTGATACTAACCCAATTTATGAGGTAAATACGAGTATGTTTTTTACTACCGGTATTATGTAAACGTTTTACACTTGCTGGACAAATTGTTAAGTTTGAACAGCTGCTTAGTGGCATATTATGATGGATAAGATGATGATAAATTTAAGGAAAAGTAAAATAAGTCATGTCTATTTATTTATTCAAGTATATGTGGGTTCGCTGTAAAAAAAAACTTTTTTTTTGAAGTATGATTACTTTAATAAGATGTGGTTTAAGCTCGTGCTGATGTGTAAATTTTTGGAAAGATCGATCAACATTTTAGACAAGTATCCTTGTCATTGTCAAACTATTTTTTTATTTGGGCTAGTTAAGAGAAAACACTCGCTGCCTTAGACGAAAGTATCAACACGTTTTTTGGTAAAGATTTTTGCGTTAGTGCTAATCGGTACAATGTTTTGACCAATAAAAATCAGTATAAGATAAATACACAAGCCTAGTTTAGTCATATACAGCGTTTTTATTAGGTTGTTGACTAAATACTTGGGCTAAGCTTTAAATGATCAAGGCAGAAAGTTTACACAACTTAATTTGTTGTTGTATTCATTCAGTTGACATATACATATTTTTTTTTCAGTTCTCGAACTTTTGTAGTCAGGTATGTTTATTAAAAACACTGAGCAAAATTCTGGTACTATGAATTCCTCTTTCCGATACATTTTATAGCTGGCATCGTTTTATTAAGGTTTGTTTCGGAACGTAAACAAACAATTTTACAATCAGCAATCATAGTGTCTCAGGATGCCGAATTTGTTGGAAATTATAAAGCGGCTAATGGGTCTTCTTCTTGTGGTAATTCTAACAAATTAAAGCATTCAGTTTAAAAAATGGTAAACATTAACAGGTGGCCAAGGAACCATTTTTCAGTGGAGTGCTGAAGCCTGCCGAAGAGCTCGTTTCATATGCCAGAACCCAGTCGACGGAATCCGCCGCAGTACCAAAATAACATTTATTCCTAGTGAAAACGTCAAGCAATTTGACCTTCAAATTTTTTCTTAAATTAACAATGAGCAATCAAATATGCTTGTGGACTTGGCTTTAGAAAATAGTTCAGTCGAAGAGGGTATAACATACTCTTATTACCACTGGCACAATTTCGGAAGGAATCAGAGTTATCAAAAGTACCGCACAGGTTATTCTTTATAGGTTAGCTGACCAAGTCATTGAAATGTGTGCCGAAGCAGATTTCGAGATTGTACAAATGTTTACTACAAGTCTTATCACTGACAAGTTGTGACATTAATTAGATTAACGACATTAATTAAATCATAGCATGGACAAGGCTAATAAAAAATGGTAATCTTGTTTTCATGGACAAAAATGTAAACCAAAACCATAATGACATTTGATGTACATATATGCTACTTTAAAGCACCAACGTTTTATCCAAAGCTGTGTGATTTAAAGAGAAGAAATCAATGAGAACGTTTGGGCTCAATTTGAATATTGGTTACCGTTGGATATCACTGTTTACATCAGCTTATGTTACTACGGCCCAACATAAACAGTTCGGAGCAGAGGCTCATGTTTTTTTGTTCACTTTCATCAAGTTCACATTTGCAGAGCTGTACTATTGTTGGTTCTGTTGATGATGCTTCAAACAAGCAACATTTAAAGTAAAAAAAATTTATATGGGTATTTGCTTGGTTGATATCGTTTTTGTATAGAATATGAATACTTTTAGAAAATAGATTGTATGAACTACCATACGTCAATTATTTACTACCGATTACGCAAATGTAAAATTCCGTTACTAGAAACTCATCAAAATGTACATTGTATCGAAACCGTGATGTCTGTTTAGTGGAGACTCAAGCCATGGATTTAAGACATGCAAGGTCCTTTACGGTGCATTGGTTTAATGTCAAGCCAGCATAAATAGCAAAAGAAATTGTAAACGTAGCCTCTTACACTACATTAATAATATTCATCCACACCCAGGAAACATCTAGAATATATTGTTTATGCTTGAAGGTAAACACGTCGAACATTTGAAATTAAACATAATTATCTAGATAGGTAAGCTTTAAAGACTTCCGTGCTTTGTTTAAATTATTCTCGCGTAATGCATACAAATATGTGTTCTGGAATATGATTGTCAAAAAACCAGGTGTATTTTAGTGCTTGAATTCTTATAATAACGCAATGTCAATCTTTAAGATCTTTAAAACCATAAAAAATAAACTAATTATTATGTCGTGTGCAAACCAATGCATTTAATCTGCTACGTATATTCTTGAACCGTTTGTCTAGCTGGAGGTAAACACTTCTGGTCATTATGAATATATTATTAAAGTATAAAACCTTTTTTGCGGTTTATTGTAGGCGAGCAACCAAATTACCTGGTTGCCAATGTATAATAAATGTAAAGATAACATGCAAGTTTAACTTACAACATGAAAATACACTCGAATACACATGTCCTTCAATTTTGCAGGTGTGGAATTTTAATCGTTTATGGCATCATTACAACATAACGTAAAATGACATAAGCTAAACAGGAAAGTGACATGTCTGAGGTTTGTAAAAAACTATGGGTAGCATATATATGAATAAATATGTTTGTTAGCTGAAAAACTAATTGCCAAAAATTTGCTTACATGCTGTTCATCTGCAACAGACTTTTGCAATTAAAAGTATAAATTAAAAGTATATGCTTTGTCATTTTAAAAGGAGGGTTAGACATTAAAATATTTTATACTCAAGCAGAATTGGCCTAAACAAGTCAGCTGAACACTTCTATAAAAATTAGTTTCGTTCTTGCTTACCAAGCTGTTAATATAGAGTTTGGTCAGGGTATAGTTTAAGCTCTTCCAAAATCTGGTAACTATACTGCTGAAACCTAGCAGTTTGAGCATCGGTCCATTTATTATATTTTAAAAATGGTTTTCTTCAGTTCGAAATTACAATGGCTAACCCCAAGTAACTTAAAAGCAAAATTTAAAACTACGCAACCATTCCATTTAATTAAACTACAACTTTCCATCCTCAACTTCATTTCCCGGCGTTCTACCATTTTTCAAATACGATCCGATGAAAACTCTCCACAGATCGAGTATAAACAATCCGCTATACGTTCTTTTAAAGCTGTCATATTTTTCCACCTGATTATATGGATAGGACGAGGAGCTTTGCTGCTTAAAAATTCCACCATTACTGGAAGTTTTTTATTTCGTTTGCTTGAAGTCTTTGCTTTCACAATTTGTACAGTATACGATATAGTTATAATCGACAAAAATCCAGAGATAACACACATTTTCAACATAGTGGGCAGCAAATTAGACAAAATTGGTTTAGGGAAGCTAACAACGAACCAGTTAAAACTTGTAATGTTAAACGGCCCAATAGCAGCTATTCTCATAGAAGTCATGAATTCGATTAACTTGTTTCTCCAATTTTCATCCTTTGATCTTCTAGCGAAATTATTTTTATTTCCGTGCTTCAGCTTTGATTCCATATGGCAGGCGAGTAGAACAAGCTTGATATTATGCAAGTTATGTTCCCAAGTTATCTTGCGATAGACAAGGCTGCACAAAATTTACTAGCTATGACGAAATATAAGAATCTTGCCAGTTTTACAGCAAGGCGACAACTTTACATTCGATATCGTCGACCTCAAGTATTCGCAAATTCTGTAAATTTGGGTGCCGCTGGGATTCTCTCGTTAAGTTTCAAAATAATGGTGATGCTAATCACCGTTGTTATGAGTACTCTCCTTATTGTGGAAAAACTCAGGAGTACAGCAACGCAAATTGAGATAATAGTTACAGCTTATGTAACATTAGCAATGCTATTGTTTATAACTATAGGATACGGATATCCCGGAAATTGTAATGGTTCAAGTATCAAGGTCAAATGACTGTGGAAGCGAAATAGTGAGTTAAGCGTGTATAGATTACGCAAAATAGAAGAAAAACTAACACAGAGTTTTTTGGATATTCGAATATATGTTGCGCATGTGGATTACTATAAGGAACGAACGGTGTTAAATTTGTTGTTGTTTGCGATAAACTATGCTGCATCATTTTGCCATTATCATGAGCTATTGATTATAATCTCTATGAATTTATATCTTTCTTTCCCCCTGTGTTATCATAATAATCTTTGTTTTGAAAACTAACATACTTGGTCAGTGCTAGTGACTAGAGCCCAGTTTTACTGACTGTTTATATCAAAAAGTATTAAGGAACAAATACAAACATTTAAAGTAAAATATTCATTTCCACTTATTATATTTATATTATTCATTTAATATATTAGTAAAAATATAAGACATAAAGTAAAATCAAGTAAACATACTTTTAATATATATTTCCTTAAGCTGATTATCTTAAAATATTTGTTATATATAACTACCCTAACAAAACATTATCTGTAACCTTTTTTGGAGTTCTCTAAAATTAAATGATAATTATTACTACAAGGATCATATTAATAACGATTATTGTTATACCTCTTTGTGCAAAACTAGCAAACACATTTACTAGGGCGATATTTAATTTTGTACATTACAAGGTCAGGTTGCATTTAAGGTCAGGTAATATCACGTTCAGTTTGTTGGTTTATTTGTCCGAAACTGTTACCTTTGTATAATTTGTTCTACAATGCTCACCTGTGACGCATACTAAATAAATTTGTGAGCTACATGGCACCTGGAGCTAAATTTATACTACATTTATTTAACGGTTGTAGTCCAATTCATTATTCGTTTTACACAAAAAGGATTCCAGAGTCGTAATCGAAGAGTAAAATTGACCCAGAATTGGCTATTTACTTGCTGATTTGGGATGGAGAGACACTTTTTTATTTCCCTCGTAATTGATGTCTTGGGGTCAGAAATCTGGAGCAAATGTCACAGTATCAAATAGATATCAAGTGCTACATCATTCAAACGCGTTTCTCATAGACAACACCAATCTTCATCATTATGAGGTGAACATTGTTTAAGCCAAATCGTCGCCATCGCAATTTCATTGAGTTTATTTTCCATGCCATTGATTTCCAGGGCAAATCATTGTACAAACCAATACTTCTTTTTCTAGTATTGCGGACATATAAATACGCAAAAGTTTTGCATTGACAAAATAATTTTCGCAGTTTTGCAATTTTTGTATTACCATTTTACAGCATATCACCGTAGTAATCTAGTAGCATACACTTTGTGTTAACATATGAATTGATTAAGGTTAAACACACTGGATCGTTTTTCTGCATGCAACTTACGTCAGAAAAGTTTAAACAAATAGGTATATTTTTACCTAAATATACTTTAGCATTTTAAAATTGTGGCAATGACATATGACCATGTCATGCAATCGTTATTTGTGGAAGGTACTAAGACAAACATTAACTGAACAAGCCTGGGTTGTGCGACATTTACACATAATTTTATACTTTTAAAACACCCATTTTAGTAAACTAGTCAAAATTGTGTGCCACCAGAACTAGTTTCCCTGTTAACACAACAATTTGTTGTGGATTGACAAGTCGACAAGTCTAAACTCATCATGCATACGCAAATATTATCTGATTTACTTATGCGGTCGAGATTTTAAAGAGAGTAGTAGTTCAAAATTAAGCCTATTAATATTACTATTTACTGATACAAACAGTCAATGACTATATTCTGCTGGTATAAAAGAGAAATGCTGAAACAAACAGTCACAAAAGCCAATTAAATTACTATAAACGCTTCTGAATATTTTTACATCATTTCTAATTGCAATTTGCATCACTTTTTATAAGTCTACAGTATTAAGTCAAGCTAACTATCACCAATCAAAAGCTTCTTTAAAATGGCATTTTTCAACTATATTACATTCGTCCAACTCTTCTTCAGCCTGTTTTTATTAATGGAGGTGTCCAATGCTGGCTGTAAACTAAACTTTAACTTTAAAAGAGTATTAATATTATATAGAAGCATCTGTGTATTCACTAAAACTGGTTGTTGATTATACAGGCACCAACGGAGAGGATTTGCGGTGCTGGTATGGCGATTCAAAGGCTCGAGATGATCTTTGTACTTGTAAGTTATCTTTAATATTCCCATACTACGATGTTTTCTACTTGTTGCTTGTGATCTAACAGTATATTTATTTTGAAGCCTTTGGTTGGTCTGACTATTATACCACTGATTTTATATCCGGATTTCCTTTGGCGGGATCATGCTTTTGTTGCAGGAACAAATTTGATCAATATACTTCTAGTGCTCCTGGCTACCCTTTGTAAGGAATCAATTTTTATACGTATAAACGTATATGTCTGGCATTGAAATATTAACAATTCAAATTTATTTAATCTTTCGTAACATTGCAAATTTTTAAGGTTCTAGTGTGTTCAGGAAAAACTTGGTTCCGAAAACAGCCCAGTTGAAGGGCTTTGCTTTAGAATAACTTTGACTTGGTTATTTTGTTTCTGGTTTTACTGAAATTGAAAAAAAATATTTTACTAGGTCTTTTATTCCTTTTTAGAACCTTTAATTAGATAACATAAAATTATAATTATAGTATATATTTTAGTAGCAAAAATAAACATACGGATGAGAAATCAACTTTGTAGTCTAAAACGCGATATCAATCGAGAAACCAAATAAAACTATAAACATCATTGTAAATATTATGTTACATTTTGTTCCTGGCTTCATTATACATCAGTAATGTGATTTAATTATTTTGATGTATTTTTTAATGGGTTTAGAATAGAAAAAATCAAGAACACAGTCCAAGAAAAAAATTGTTGAATGTTTTCATGCCCTTGGGGTTTAAGGTCTACAGGTATAAATCTCCACAGTAAGATAAGCACCACTTACAAAAATCTCCAAGCGCAAAAAAAAACTCCATGTACTTGAATCTCCACAGACAAGAATCCCTAAAGTTAAAACATCATGACTCATTTAAGTTATTAGTTATTATCAGCAATCCCAACATTGTTTTTATTATCTCAATAATATTACAGTAATAAAATTGTTTTGGTATCATGCACCTTTATCAATATATTTAAAAAAGTAATGAATATAAATTAAGCAGTCACAAAATTAATTTATTAGGTTAGTACGCAATTTAAATGCGTACTCATATTTTTGACATTAACTGCACAACATATTTGCAATCCAACGTGGTTACCGTTATGACAATAGAAAAGTTATTTAATTTGATGCAAACATGAAATCCACAACTTACACTCTAGCAAATTACACACGGAACCCTTTTACAAAATTACATTAAACGAATTTAAAATTGGGATAGTCCGTCTAGAAATGGCTTGAAGGAGTCAAGAACAGGACAATCATTTCTTCAATTTTAATTTAGGAGATTTTTTTTGCACGGAATGATAAGCCACTTCTATTATCAGCTTAACAGATTCATAGTAATCAAATAATGTATTTCATCGATCCACCTGCAATTCATTATAAGCGTGTATGTATTACACATGTATTAAATATTTTGGTTACGAATATGGTTATCAGTTCATTTAATACCTATTACCTCATTTAAAAACACCGGACTAAAATCAACTTTACCTCTTATGTAAACTCGTGGCCTAAATTTTATAAACAAGTTAAGTTTAGAATGTTGTTGTACAAAATCAATTAGTACTAATGATTAGTCAACTCTTAAATTAGCCAGGCTGTTTAAAAACTCACATGTTGTCACAGTTATATATTGGCGGCCTTAGTGTCACTTTTTGTACAGATTGTAAAAAACAAATAGTAGCTAAGCTCTAATTCGAGGACAAACTGTTGGTGGCCAGAACAAACAATAAAATAGTAAATAAAGTCTGTCGACTATAAAAACCTTTTGCACACATTGTATCATCATCAATTACGTATCACATTAATTCTTCTAAATCGTAAACACTGAGTAGATTCGAATATAAACAATTGAATTTTTTTTGAAATGTCATTTTTCAATCATTTTTCATTCTTGCAACTCATCTTCAACTGGTGCCTATTATTGGAGCTGTCCAATGCTGGCTGTAAACACAACGTTCACTTTACTAGGACATCAAAGTTTTATACCAGCAATTGTGTAACACTAAAGATCATTGTTGCTTTTACAGGTATCGAGGGAACGGATTTTAGGTGCTGGTATGGCGACTCAAAGGCTCGAGATGATATTTGTCCTTGTAAGTGATTTCGAAAACGCTTTTAATTTGTTGATGTTTTCTTAAGCTATTTGCTATCTAAGAGTGTATCAATTGTGAAGCCGAGGGTTTCCGTGACTATTATACTACTGAGTTCATATCCGGATTCCCTATCGCAGGAACATGCTTCTGTTGCAGAAAAATACATGTTTCGTCCAGTACAAAAGCTCCTGACGACGTTTTGTAAGTATATTTCCACAAAAAATGGTCTTAAACATAAATGTTTGTCATTTAAATGTGAACTAAAATTGAAATTTAGATTTCAAGGAATCGTTACTAACATTACAAGTTTTTATCGCAAACGAGAGGAGAAACTTATAGAGAAGAGCCTTGACATTGTTCCTACAGCTTTCAATTCCACCCAAGACAATTACAATTTCTCCTTTACAGTAACAGGAGTAGACGTAAAATATATTGACATCACAGATTTTTCATGGAGACTACAGTTAACATCTTGTATTATGCAGAGGGGACTAACCTTACATCAAAAACTGTGGGAAAGCACTTGGGTTAACGAAGCAGAATTTTGGGGTGCGTTCTTAGACAACCACTGCAACCAAAATGGCCATTTATCAGAAAAACGAATTATCAATTCAACTACCACTTTTAATTTGAAGAAGAATATTAGAAACTTAACTAAAGGTGTGGGATACATTGATGCAGGAAGATACTATGTAAAAGACATTTTTAATTATACAATACAGTTAAATATTACTGGAAAATGGCGCGATAATTTAACCGATGCTAAAAAGGAAGACTTAAGAGTCCGTTTACCTAGTGGCTTTACGTTTGTGAGAAATCTTGACGACGTTACAATAGAGGCTAATGCATTAGCAAGAATGGAGTCTCAGTTACCAATTTCAACAGTGTATCAGTCGGTATATGAATCGATGGGCTTAAGTATTGCACAAGAACAAGTAGGTATTTCCTGAAAAATTCATGTATGGATTATACACTAAATATATATGATGTGCTTATGTGAGAATGAAAAACTAAAAATAATCAATATTTAATAAAATTACGATCTGAAAATATTCATTATGTAATTTTTCCTTGACCGACAAATTTTTTTTTGGATTTAACCAACCTTCCAATGAGTATACCAATTGTGTCGATGACCTCAAATAACGTATAAATTTTAGACTGGGTTGTTGGCGTTGTTTGATAGGTAATGTTTATTATTTTGTGCTAATACGATATTTAGCTATTTTTTAAATCAGAGAAAATTCGTATCACAAATTAAGGCCTGAATTACATGGATCATCGTAAAAAAGAATGAAATTTACCAAAAGATGAATATGCTAACTAAATAATATTCTTAGTGTTTACGCACTTCACAATCACGATATCAATGCATTCGTTTATTTATGTATTTACCAGACAATATTTAAACTGGTAATCTGAACATCTTCTACTGCATCAGATATATGGTTTCAGATTGAGATAATATTTAAAAAAAAATTAGTCGTCAAACTAAAACGAATGTCATGTCAAAACTTGTAAAAACATGTATCATTTTTATTATAAACAAAATCGGTGCTCGAATTTCGATTGAAGAATCCCGACAAGTTATTTCTAATGTAACCAAAGATAACTGTAGCAATATGGAAACTTAATAAATTTGTGACACATTGTATTTGTATTTAGCTATACATTATTTGGTGTTGATATTAATATTACAGCTTAATTCTACATCCAATTGAACTGCATAATTTTACGCAGATGAACCCAACAGAGCATTTTGCCAAACAACGACCAAACAATAAATACCGATAGCATTGCAAATAAGCTAACCTTAATACTCGTACATACTCATTTTTGTACCCAGGCAAAATTCAACCTAATTAAGTTTAGATATATAATTATTGAAACGTATTGCCTTTATCATCTAGTCAAATGTAAAAAAAATTTATATCATGAATAATGAACTCAAAATTAAGTAATAAATATAATTTCATTATCCCCACATTTCCCACATATTTAAGTTGCATAATTATGTGATTCACTTGCCCATCTCTGTTTTCAGTTATTGAAAAACTAGTTTAAAATTGTATAACCAGACCTAAAATTTGATCACCCTTTAAACAAATACCTTATACAATGCTCCATAAATATATATCTATATTTTTTGTACAAACATCCTAATTAGTAGTTTGGAATTGTAGGTAATATTTAATGCGAAATAAACCTCATCTTTTTTGTCAGGCGGTGAGTAGTTATATCTGTCGCAACGTTAATTTCCATAAATTCCTGTCGTGTTTATCTTCAAAAGTGTTTTGAAGAGGGGCTCTAGAACTGTACGCCCACTTAGAGAAAACAAAATTGTTCCCGTTTAAAAAAAATATGGAATGTCGTCATTACTTATCCTCCCCCAAAAATACATATTCGGATTTTGTTTTGTCCGTAAAAATAAAAATATATATATTACGTTCACCAGATCTAATGTTTACGTAATTGGAGATGTGATGTATAGAATTAAATTTGGCAAGTTGCTTGAAAACAAGCCTATTTGCAAAGCAGTTGATTGAGTGTCCTGGTTTAGTGGCCAGAAACAAGTTTACTTAAAATATACCTACAAGTACCATGTTGATGCAATTATTCAATAGAGTTCACCTAACGGACTATAAAAGCTTCTGACTTTTTTAAAACTCATTATCAGTTACACAATTAGAACACTCACTAGATAAACCCACCATTCAGTCAATCTAACTCGACTCATTGAAGCCATTTCCAAAATGACTACTTTAAAGTTTCGAACAGCGATTTACGCAATCGTTATATTTGTATTAGTGGAGCTGTCTACAGCTTTTACCTGTAAAAAAAATAATTTACTTCATAATAAAGTATTTAAATTTGGTATTAACAAGTACTTATTTCAAACTTGAATTGAATTTTTTTTATCAGGCCCTGAGGAAGAAGGACGGTTTTGTTGGTTTAACAACTGGAAGGCTCGAGATGAATTTTGCTCTAGTAAGTTAATTTAAACCTTTGCTTTAATTCGCATTGACTTCTAAACATTTGTAATCTAACAGTTTATAAATTTTAACAGCTCGAGATTTGTACAATGGTCGTTTCTCTTTTGATAATACACTGTTCGGATTTTTTATTGGGAAATGCTACTGTTGTATTGCAGAAAGTGATTAATAAATAATACTGACCTAATGAAAAAAAAATGGAAATGACTTCGGACCTTTTTTTAACAATTTGAATAAATTACCTTTAGACTATTCAATAAATGTTTAAATATAATACCATAAGGACTCTATAGGTTTAACTTACGATATATATTATAATACAATACGATACTTACGATATAACTCGTTAGTATATTAAAAATCAAATTTACTATAAGAAAATTGTTTAACTATCCGTAAGTCTTTCTGAATCCATATCAGATGAAATACTATTACATAAAAATGTACTATCAATTCCAATTTTTGTTTTCTTTCTGTTAAAATACGATACAATGGTTTAGAGTATTGTAATGTAGTTAAATTTTAAGGGGAGTAATATCCAAACTATGACTCTGATACTACTGTAAAGTAATCTTGGAATTTTTATTTAAGAACCCTGGCTCGTTTTATGATTAACTTAACAATATATGCAAAATAAAATTTTAAATAAATCCTTTAATTCTGCATCCATTATAGTTATATTTACTATGCAAAAAATGCACAATTTGATAAACGATGACCTACAAATAACACTTTATTTTATGGTATAAATAACAGTGGAGGATCAGTAGCGAAATTCCGCCATAATGTAGCGGAATTCCGCTACAAAATAAAAAATAAATTATTTAAATCATTTTAGCTTTAAATTAACACGTAAATGTTTAAAATTACGTAGTAAATTTTGCCCACGGTAGATTTTTTTTCTTTTT
>JAQFZG010000842.1:0-26157 GCA_034695465.1 Entomobrya nicoleti | reverse complement strand
TGTGGTGCAGTTTTTTATGCTGATTCTGATGGTATGTGTCATTTTCCCGAATGCACATATTTGGAATTATCAGCTGTAATTGTTTGGAGCGCGCGCGCATTTTTTAGCGTTAGTTTTAAACGAGATACGACACAAGCATCGACAGGGGAGCTAGTCACTGGAAGGTAGTTCGCTGATGATGCGAAATACTGTGGGCGGGCGCGCGCGCTAGTGTAAACAAAGACAGCTGATAATTCCAAATATGCGCATTCGGGAAAATGACACATACCATCAGAATCAGCATAAAAAACTGCACCACATCATATAAATTTCATGCAAAATTTCGATGATCGATTGAAGTACTTGAATTGTTAGTTGATGGCCTGTTATAAGCTTGTAGTCTCAGACTAGTTAAGATTCGAGTGGAGAGAGTAGTTAAATCAGAAGAGGAGGAGGGGGAGTATAGTGCTACGATAGATAGTATTTTGGAATACGATCGGGATTTTGGATGTGGGTTGTATGATTTTCTTTCACAATATTATAACTAGAATATTTGCCAGTTTCTCTATGAAAATCTTTGAAAGTAACTATTACTTTGCTACCATTAGTCCTTTGCTTGTGCTCAAAATATGCTGAATCATCATTCTTTGAATATCGGCGATACATAGTACCCTCAAAAACCAAAATTGTATTAAGTTCTTACGTTGCTTTTATATATATTAACAAAACGTACAACTTAGCCTTCAGTAAGTATACACACACATTTGCAGAAAAATAAAGCAACATGTAATGTTTTTATGGATTTTATTAAAAACTACGTAAAATGTAACATTAAAAAATATATGTGTTAATTTATGAAATACGGCTACATTTCATAAATTTCACATGATTGTTTTTTAAACCACAGTTTTTACAGCGGCGTTGCTTATTACATTTAAAGTATTTTATACTAATATTTTGGTTATGTTTAATATCGCTACTCGGTATATGCAATTGAACTTTGCCAATCGTAAGTATAATGATGCTTACTTAACCAGAATAAAAAGCATTACATTATGGTACTTTTACATAACATAACACATAAACTAAAGTAATGGAAGTACCCGTAAATTAGCGATTATCTTTAAAGCTTTAAAACAATAAATGACTCGTAAAACATATTGTTTGGAAATACTAGACTTATAACTCTGCTCTGGCAAATAAATAGCTAAAAAATCGTTATAAACTTAACTTTGAAGAAATGGCTTCGAAATACATGTACGTATTTTTTGTGTTAAAGTTTGGAAATTCCTTTGCAGACCATCAGTTTTATACTACCCAAAAACCATTTAAATGCCTGTATGCGCATATTTGTCGAGGTCACTATTTACACTAATGTTTAAAACGCGGGCACAGGGACTGGGTCAAGGCCTCAAGCTTGCGTTTTTAAGCATTAGCGCAAACTACAGAGCGAAAGCTGTATTGATTATTAAGTGTCCCCAATACAACAAGTACATGCAAAACACGTCGCTTCCTTGATTTAAAAATTAAAACGTTTTCGTGTTATAATTTTTTATAAGTTCCAAGGGTTATCCAAGTTATTGTGAGGCACAATATTTGGCGGATGGAACCACCGTTTTAACTGAAGGACGCTCGAGGCGTGGCAAGCTTAGAGGACCTCCTGGATCTCGTGATCTACAGACTGCCTTTAAGGCTGTGAAGATACACTGTTTGTGAATTTCATAGGTCGATGCTCAAAATGGGACCATAACACGGTAAAATAAGGTAAAGGATGACATATTGGAAATCATAATAATTTATTTCTTAACCTGTGAGACCATAACACTCGCCTTACCCCATCTGCAGTTTTCCGACAGCTCTTGAGTAGACGTGGGATTTTTTTTACCATCTTTGGTTCATTTAGCGACGCAGATAAGCTCTTTTTCCGAGATAGGTAATCCTTTTATTAAGTCGGCGCAAATGACACTTGTGCTTTTTAACCAAATTCAGCAATCAATTCTTTGCCACGGATAGACTTCATTGGAATAGGATTCGTTTTCAGAATCTAAAGCAGCTCGTTTCTTTTAGGAAGTTTCCGTAAGTTACGACTACGAGATTCGATGATGGAGGTGGAACTTGAGTGGAGCTTACTTCAGTCTTCTTTTGTGAAAGGTCAAACATCCCAACTACATTCATAAGACCCAGCTCAATCTTTTGAGAGATTTGATCAGGTCATTTTCCACAAGCTGATTCATAATCCTCACAAAATTCTTTGTACTTCGAAGTTACTCTCGTGGCAATGCTGACAAGGAAACGATTCACCTTGCTTTGGCTCGTCCAACAATTTACACTTTGTCGATCATGATAATAGTTCGACCCGAAGCATCTGTCACCGCCCCATGCGATTGCACAAGCGCCTGCTTCTTGACCAACGAACATTTTCTCGCGACCGGAAGCAAGTAGGACTGAAGTCCAAGGGATTCTTAGCATAACCTCGCTAGAGTTGAAAGTTCTTTCTGAACATCAATGCCTTCGGCCTTTGATTGGCCCCGATGGCGATGGGTTTGCTTCGATCTTTCCAGTGCGAGGGATATTTTGATTGTATTCGCCTTTGGTACATGAAATTGATGGAGCAATGTAATTGATTAGGGATTATTTTTTGTAATCTGCCGCCCTATCCCTCACAAATGCAACTGGAAGGTTGGAGTTTACTTTCCGGTTCCATTTTGATTGGTAGAGAAGCAAATGTATCTACAGCGTAGATAAGATTTCTTATGTGTCTTCTTGACGCATAACCGTCATTAGGTCACCTTACCATCATCTCCCGCTCTCCAAGCCACCGACTCTCATCAACACCATTCTCTCTCGCGCTCCAAGCCCCAGACCACCATCAACACCATTCTCTCTCGAGCTCCGAACCCCCGACCCCCATCAACACCATTCTCTCTCGCGCTCCAAACCCCCGACCACCATCAACACCATTCTCTCTCGCGCTCCAAGTCTCCGACCCCCACCAACACTAATCATGTTCAGCATATCCGCCGGAGGAGGTACGGAATACATGCAATGATGTCACGGTACTTGTCTGAGAATGTAGTGGATTGAAGCTTCGAATCCCAATTGCCGCAGTTCTTTGCATCCTCATTTTTTGACCAAGAATCACGCGGTCTAGATTAGAACATTCCACAACTGGCTTAGTAGACGACATGTTATTTCCATGTTTCCGAGTCACCGTCCGCCGGATTCTTGAAACCTTTCAAAGTAAGCCTTGGCATTATTTCCAGTTAGGTCAATGATATACCATGCACCCCAAAGTTTTTCATCACTTGACAAGGTAGCATGAAGCAACAGTCTTCACTGCAGTGCGGATGGGGTACACTGTACTGTACCAAGATTGGGATATTTGTTGTTTATAAAAAAATAATTTGTTATTGATAAAAATCTCCACAAATTAGTTGACCTACATTTATTTAAAATAGTTAAATCCACCCTTTCCGGATGTTTAAGTTTAATGTAAGCAATGTAAGGATACTCTAAGTCATCCGCCTCCATTGAAAGTTAGGATTCAGTCCACACGAGCCCACAATGCATCTGATTGGTCGAAACATGCACTTTTCTTCGTGAGGGTTCATGTTGCAACTTGCAACATTTAAGTCTGAGGTGCTCACATCCTTGGCTGGCGTGACGACATTGTTGGGCGTAGTTCGGAACAAAGTTTTCAGCAGACATGTTTCACGCATCGGCAAAACTCTCGTGGCGGGTCGTGGGGGAAAGTCGATGTCTGAGAATGAGGTCACTAATCCTGTTTCCTACGTAACTGCTTCCTGTTTTAAATCCAGTTTTAAAGCATCTGGAAGAATTCGAAAATTATGGAGAGAGTGCCACAGTGAAGCAAACTTTCGACTTGACTGCGTGGTTCTCAGTTCCCAATCAAGTGGCATCGTACTTTGGATCCCTTACTGTTCTCATGTGCAGACAAGTGGTGAGATGGTATGTACTTCAGACGCCGATGACAATTAGGGCTCAGGATGTTGCCCAATTTAGAATGCTTAAGCAAGCTAATGGTCAGCGGCTGTTGGATAACAAGAGACCAATGCAGAAAAGGAAGAAACGAGATCAAGTCAGAGATCCGTCTTTAGGATTTTAAAAGTATGATATTTCTTTGTTCTTAAAATGGTGAATCATTTGAATAAAAGTTAATATGGATTTCTAAATAATTTAGGATTATATTGAGATTAAACTGTTCTTGTTGAATTAATTTATTGACAATCGAAAGCAAAGAAATATTGATTGAACTATAATCATACAACATGGGGTTTTTATACACTAATAACAGTAATCAATTGAATTTTGTAATTGAGTTTGAATAAATGTAGCATTTCGTAAAATAAGAATTGAAAACTAAAGAATCAGTTAATTCATCTTGACTAGATTATGAATTAACACCCTACAAAAAACATCTCATAATCATGGCGCCGCCACGCCCTCGGGTTTCTCTTTATCTCATCTTTCCCAATCTCCATCAATTGGTTCATAGACATTTTCTTAAGCCAGCATTGACTTTTGGAGCCCTACGTAGGGGGATAAAGATAAACGAAGTGGTACAATAGCGTGTGTAGGTATGCGCATACAAACAAAAACTCTCAATTATTTTTTTCATCTTGTTCTAATTGACTTTTTAGGCAAATTAAATCATTTATTTAAAAAATATTCTGCCTAGTTTTGTACTACATGCGATTGTGCATTTGCCAGTACAAGTTTGAAGTCATTAGTAAAATTCGCTTTTGTATTGAATCAGTTCCAGTGAGCAGCAATTTCCCTTGTAAATGGTTGAACTTTGAAGAGATTCAGATCATGAAATAACAGGATTAAGTTGAAATTGTTTTTAATGATATGATTAAAACATTTCTGACAAAGTTACGCAAAAAAATCTGTAAAACATAACGGCAAACCGTTTAAAGTGACAATCGAAAATAAAAACCTTTAAAAAATCAGTGGTGGGAATCATGATTAGAGTGAAGCAGCATACCATATGCAAAAAAATCTTTTACGCGCACACACAAATGCAAAACGAGAAATAAAACGGATATCCATTCGACCCTTAAGCATTTCTATTGTCTGCGTAACTTTCTTCTCCATTTGTAGTTTTTATCTTTTCATAACCTTCTATGCTCGCCCGACCATAACCGATCTGCTATATCTACGCATATTTCAAGCAATTCATCTTTCGCGTTTGATCTATGAAGTTTACAAATATTGCTGCAATGATGCATTTCCCTCAGCTTCTGAGATAATTCTTCCTTTTCTTTTGTTTTTAAGTTGGCTGGCAACCACATCAATTCATCACTTTCCAATTTCCTCTTACAATCTGTGGTGGGGTTATATGTCTAAACAGAGTCGAAGGAGATAAAGCCGTCATGGCTTTGGTTTACAAGAATTTCTAAGGTATAACTTTGGCAGTGATCGTAGTAAAACAGAGGATCCAACCAAAGCCATATCCAAGTCGAATATTTGGGGGAAGATGGAACATTTGAAGGAATATCTTCAGTTTCGCAAGATTGGGTATACGGAGTGTGGGATCGAACCTGAGGTTATCTACAAAAGGAGAGAATGCAACCGTTTGACTGAAGCCAAGAATCGTGAGGAGGACGAAAAATCTTGACGAATGAAAAGTGGATTATTTAAGCCATATTTTTTAGTTGGCAATTAATTGATTTGATGAAAAGTTAGTCCAGTTAATTGAAAAGAATTTACGTCACCACAACCCCTGGGCAAGAGGATGGATGAGGAGGATGAGCAAGGCCCGAGCACGAGTAACTGGGGTGCAGCCCAAGAAGGCCAAGTCCCAAGCACGAGTAACTGGGGTGCAGCCCAAGAAGGCCAAGGCCCGAGCACGAATTCCTGGGGAGCAGCCCAAGAACGCCAAACATGAGTAACTTGGGTGCATCCCAAGAAGGCCAAGGGCCAAGCACGAGTACCTGGGAAGCAGTCCAAGATGGACAAGGCCCAGGAACGATTAACTGGGGTGCAGCCCAAGAAGGCCCAAGCACGAGTAACTTGGGTGTAGTCCAAGAAGGACAAGGCCCAAGCACGAGTACCTGGGGAGCAGTCCAAAAAGGCCCAAGCACGAGTAACTTGGGTGCAGCCCAAGAAGGCCAAGGCCCAAGCACGAGTACCTGGGGAGCAGTACAAGAAGGCCCAAGCACGAGTAATTTGGGTGCAGCCCAAGAAGGCCAAGGCCCAAGCACGAGTACCTGTGGAGCAGCCAAAGAAGGCCCAAGAGCACGAGTACCTTTGGCTAAAACAATGCGACATGTACCTACTAGAGGAGTGGGCGGTGGAGATATTGTCCATCGAGTTCGCAGTGAATAGATTGGCGGAGTTCAGTTTCTTCTGCAGTTCATGCCTAACTGTTTAAAACAAGACATTAAATGCATTTCAAATAATTTCAAAAATATAACAGTTAAAAGAATATTTAGCTAATCCTTTTGGACGTGAAATATTTTTTCTCTACTAGCAGAATATACTACTTTCGCCGTATCCAGTTATCATTCAAATCCGCTTCCGATTCTCGACGACGACGACGACCATTGGAAATTCATGAGAAGCTTCAGGTAGTCCAGTACACAATACCCATGGGATTGTCGTTGATAAAAATCCCGACCCACTTCCAGTTTTCCTTCATCTCAATATGCATTGCAGTCATTAAAGTCATCATGGAGTTGTACCTTGTGAAGGACAAAGTTGAGCTGGTGAATTTGGAAAAGTTTCACAAAATGATTGGTCACGAAAACAGCCTCCCCAAAACTCTGCTGAATTTCAATCCTGGATTTCCTGTCATGTTGAGACCACTGGATCAAACGAAACCAAACAGAGAGTTTACTGGGAAATTGGGAGAATTGCTGTAAAGGGATTATAAGTAATTAAAAAAATATACATTTTTAATGATTTTTTTGAGACAATGATTCACAATGCTTTATTCTTCTTTGTCTTAGGGATTCTCATGCTCGGTTCTACTTTTCTCTAAATCCGGACAACAAAAAATATTGAAAATGGAGAGAGTGATGACCTTCGAATGGATCATGGACGATTACTACGATGAGGAAAAATTTCTAGATATGGATGACCGTCTCGTTATGCCATTTACCTGGCAAGGATACACCTGTTTCACCGGAGGCCTTATTTCATTTGGATAAATGATACATGAAATTTAGGAAAGGCTACGATAGGTGGGACTCATACGGATTCGAATCTGATGACCAGGGAGAAATAGAAGAGATACAAAAGTTGTGAAGGCACCAAACCGGCTTTATTTACGCCAAATCGAAGGTAAGCGTCGAGCTGAACAAGAGAGCTGTGAAGATGGTGCTGACGAGGGAGGAGCCGAGAGAAAACTCGAACGAAATGGCGGACCAAAACCGGAAAATGTTGGTGGAGGAAATATGCACGGATCTGGAGATCAGGTGTGGGGGAGGGGAAATTGTGAAATGTCACAGAGCGATGCTTGCGGTGAAAAGTGCAGTTTTACTGGCCATGTTCCAAACTGAGGGGATGGAGGAAGCGAAAACAGGGAAATTAAAAATGGAGGAGATGAGTGAACAAGGCGTAAAAGCGTTGTTAGGATGGGTATACTGGAATGATGAGAAGATAGCGCTGCTGGAGGTGGATGTGGCGATACAGCTGCTCATTGCGCGGGACAAGTATGGAATGGAGGGATTGGTGGAGAAGACGAAGGAGATTATTTTGGCTTGGAGGGGCTATGATGAAGAGTGGTTTAGTTTGGAGGCTGCGGTGGAGCTGTATGGGTGGGCAAGGAAGCTGGAGGGAAATTTCTTGGACTGTTGGACTGTTCTTGTTTCAAATGTTTATTGAATGCTAATTTAAAGTTGATATTGTTTTATTATATTAGTTTTGGAAAGTGGCTTCCGGTGAAATTAAAATGAATCCGAGGACTCCCAGAAGTTGATCAAAAATGAAAAAATAATTAATTTGACTACTCGTCATCTCATCTGTGTAACAAAATGAAACGTGTTCAAATTAGAGCAAGTGAACAACATGCAAATAAACATTTTAATATTCATCAAATTTTTAGCTTGACTGGCATGCGTTCGCTTTAGTGGAGGAACAGAGCTGGAGAAGACTAATTGCTAACGGAAATTATTTCTGGACAAAAGTTGGATTGTCAACATTTTAATTAGAATTACTGTCCAGAGTCCACCCACGTCGGCAAGGCCCAAGCACGAGGTCCTAGGGCCACAGAGTCTACCCTACAGTTCCACCCCCTACTGTTCAAGTGTTTGGGGAGGCACCTGCCACAGGCCGACAATTATCAGGAGGGAGTGTTGAAAGCACCAATGGAAACGATGCAAGGGGCAACGGTAATGCAGGAACTGAAATGGATCTAGCAATGGCTCTCCAGAGGAGGTTCCCCGCGAGGGATCACGCCCCACCCCGTCAACTAGGCAGGTCAAGACAGGGAGAGAAGCATGAACTACGTCCGTAGCAGGCCAACTCCAGATTTTGTGATGAAGGGCACTGGACAACATATTAGTCGACCACCTCCAAGGAGCGACCCACCATGAAGGCCAATGCTCGGAAATTATTTCTGGACCGAAAAAAGTTGAATTGTCAACATTTAAATTAGAATTACTGTCCAGAGTCCACCCACGTCGGCAAGGCCCAAGCACGAGTTCCTAGGGCCACAGAATCCACCCTCGCCGGCATGGCTTAAGCACGAGTTCCTAGGTCCACAGAGTCCACTGCCCAGGTACTCGTGCTTGGGCCTTGTCTGGTGGGCCGCTCTCATCACACTTATAGGCATTCTCGCGTTAGTGCAGAAGATGCTTGCATAAAGTTTCGTCTAATTTTCTAGACATGTCCCCCACATCACTTGTTTGGGCACCAACACCCCCACCGATTCTCTTCAGAGGAAGTATCGCAATTCTCTGGGCTTGAGAAGCTACTGCCGCTGCTGCTGACATTCGGGCAAGTGTTTCCCCTCTTTCCACCACTTTTGATATTGACACATTTCGAACTCGAGTCAACTCATTTAAAGCTGTACTGTGCATTCCAACACGTCCAGTATTGGCACGAGGCGGAAGGTTTGAACTTAAATGGGAAATTGTTAGCTCGGATGATCTTGACATTGGTTCCAGTCTGGGAAGGGGGATATCCCCTCGTTCTCTTTGAGACTGAGCAGCCTTACCCTCCTTGGGGAAATCTCCACGAAATCCCATACGGGTGTAGATTAAACGACGGATCAGCCTTGTCTCATCCGCCTCTGACTGACTTGATTTTCCCAGAATAGAGCTTCATTTTCAAACCAGGATGAGCTTGACTACCATGTTGACGGGTGCCTTACTTCACGACTTCATGGGGCTGGCTTGTCGTTAGTTTGGACGCAGTCCATACTTTTCTGCCCTTATAGTCATTCCTCTTGGAGATCCTCCTAGAGAGAGTTTTTATTGCTCGCCTTGCCTTTCCCATTTTCCACTATCCCTTACATTATTTCCAGCTTCTACTCCACATCACGTATCGCCCCTTCTCCTTCAGTAATCCACATTTTTGGAGCAGAAGCTCTAGATTAGTTAATTAAACCAGCTAGTAAATTACATAAAATAATATATATTTTAGTTTGGAGCACAAGTTGTAATTAAAAATGTAATAGATAAAACCATCAACCACGAGATCCCATAAGAACTCCACGCAGGACAACCTAACCCTGCGTGGGGAAACCATCCACCACGAGATCCCATAAGAACCCCACGCAGGGCACCCTAACCCTGCGTGGGGAAACCCTAAACCACGAGATCCCACGCAGGGCAGCCTAACAATGCATGGGGTAACCCTCAACCACGAGATCCCATCAGAACCCCACGCAGGGCAGCCTAACAATGCGTGGGGTAACCCTCAACCACGAGATCCCATCAGAACCCCACGCAGGGCAGCCTAACCCTGCGTGGGGAAACATCAACACAATCCTCTCCCGGACTCCAAGCCACCAACTGTAATGTTCACTAAAAAGGGTTACTTAAAAAATCAATTTAAAAAACAATTTTAATATTTTAAAAAAGCATTTTGTAAATATTGAAGTTAAATTATTAGTCAAAGCTATTTTAAAGTTAAATTCTTTCAACTGATAAAATTACCGCCGACAAGGCCCAAGCACAAGTTCCTGGAAATGGTCCCGCCGACTAGGCCCAAGCACGAGTTCCTGGGAATGGTCCCGCCGACTAGGCCCAAGCACGAGTTCCTGGGAATGGTCCCACCGACAAGGCCCAAGCACGAGTTCCAGGGAATGGTCCCGCCGACAAGGCCCAAGCACGAGTTCCTGGGAATGGTCCCACCGACAAGGCCCAAGCACGAGTTCCTGGGAATTGTCATAAACCACCAAGGCCCATAAACGATCCTTCTTCTACACCACCCTCTCGCCATCTCCAAAACCCCAACTCAGATCTTCACTAAAGTTATTTTTAAAAAAATCATTAATAATAAACCAATTTTATTTTGAAACAGAATTATCTAAATTAGAATTTCCCCCTTTTTTTTCTTAAAGCTCTGAACCAGTGCAAGCGCAGGGCAGCCAAGCCCTGCTTATCCACGTGATAAATATCCTGAATGATCCTGGGTGGCTATTACTTTTGTGGGTGGTTATAAGGTATTTCTGGAGAAACCATGCGGTCTCACAATGCCCCTGACAAACCACAGACACGATTAGCTTTTAAAGCGATTCGGATGATGCTGGATGGATAATGGTTCATTTAGCGACGGAGGAATACTCTTTTTCCGAGACGGGTAACCCAGACGCGAGTTCGCATAGCTTTTCATAAGTCGGCTGGAATGACCCTTCTGCTTTTTCACCAAATTCAGCAATCAATCCTTGCCCACGGATAGACGTCAGTGGAATAGGATTCGTTTTCAGAATCTAAAGCAACTCGTTTCTTTAAAAAAGTTTTCGGTTACGATTACGTCGATGATGGAGGGGGAATTTGAGTGGAGCTAACTTCAGTCCTCATTTGGGAAAGGCAAAACACCCCAACGGCATTCATAAGACCCAGTTGACTCTGATGAGCTTCTAGACCAACGAATATTTTCTTGCAGCCATCCCCTTACCGATAGCAAGTAGGGACGGAAGTACAAGGAATTCATAGCATAGCCTCACTAGAGTTCTTTCTGAACATTGGCCCCTTTTTATGTCTAGATTTTAAGGCCAAACTTTTTCAAATTTGACTGTTATTGGCCAGCGTGCCGGTGGATTTGACCCGATCTTTCCAGTGGGAAGGATATTTTTGATTGTACTCGCTTTTCAACATGAAATTGATGAATCATCGTAGTTGATCAGCAGTTATCTTTTGGTAATCTACAGCCCTTTCACTCACAAAAGAAACTGGAAGGTTGCAACTAGAGCATTCTGGTCTGTCTTCAGCTCCATTACTTGCATCCGGTTCTGCCATCGCTGCTAAGCTGTTTGGATCTGAAAATAAATATTCTCAACAGGAACAATATGTTGTACATGGACAAGACTACCGAAACACATGCACCAAGATTGAATTGATTACTCATTAACAACGTCGGGTTGGGATGGACTTGACGGAGTAGCAGAAGCTGCTCGTGCTCATGAACAGGAAGTAGATGGGCTGAAATTGCAGGATGAAGTAAGGGATTCATTTTTATCCACTAGCATAATATAGTACTTTTTCCGTATCCAGTTGTCATTCAAAACCGATTCCGAATACAGCCGTTTTCAGTTCCAACTCCAACATTGCCGTGTCTGTTTCAAACGTCAGGAAATCTGGGGGTAATGTTTTATTAACGACCATAAGAATTTAACGGAAATCCTGCATTGGTAATATTGATGACGAACCCCCCCCCCACAATTCTGTCTAAATTCGATCCTCAGTTCCCCGACATACTGAGACCACTGGAGTAAACTAAGCATAACAGAGTTTGCTGGGAAATTGAGAGCGCTGCTGGGGAGGATTCGACCTAGGGTGTGGCACTAAGTTTTGGACTTAGAATTTTTTTGGAGATTTTTTTTTTGATAATTAACCCCCCAATATTAACACACCAATCTACTCAGAATTTAATTTTGAACAACTTTTGCCATATACTGGTAGTTCAGACATGGGGCGTGGCATGCCTATTTGGTGTAGTATTAGGTATTATCTTACCATTTACTGTTGTCATCATCATTTGTCAAAATTGGCTGCTGGATGGTTCATTGGAACTTTCAAACTTCAGACCTGAGCATACCTGCAACATTCAACTTGCAACGAAGCAACTTGGTAGTCAGTTACCAGCTAAGTTAGTATGGATATATCGATCTCTCCAACTGCCCACCGCTTTGTGTAACATTCCTTGTGCGACGTTAAGGATTGCGTATCATTCTGCTGGTGTATTAATGATCTTTGTTTTTTCGAGTTATACCCTTATTGAAAATGGATCATCATTGGTAGCTGGCGGCTCCATAATGGCACTTTCATTGGTTTTAATTTTGGGAGCATTTTTATTTATTTCCTTAATTTTATTTTATTTCGAATGCTTGGCCTTGGATGATCTTGAAAACAAATGGAAAACATATAAGAACAATATATTGACATCAACATCAAGGAGATCAGAAGTATATAAAGCTGCATTTTCATTTCGCTCGGTGGTGGTGATGACAACTTACCCGTTTTGTAATGTGAATAGTAGCACTTTTCTAGAATGGATGAATGTGGGCATAGATAATTTGGCTAACTTGTTAATAGTTTAAGTAATGTTAATTTTTATAGATATCGCAGCTCAAATCAAATACATTTGAAAACACCCTGGCATGTTGTGCATCTGGTAATAATATTTGTATTAGTTTTCCATTATGTAACTAAAGTTTTTAAATTGTATTATATTTTACAAATATTGTGTTGTGTTTACAAAAATATTGATCTCGTTTACTGATAAAATATTTATATCATTCTGTAATAAAAGATCTTTCTCGTTTTGTAAAAAAGTACATATTGAACTCATAATAATTTAATTTTTAATTTTTACGTAGTACTCATTTTCTTCGAAGGATCATTGATTTAAAAATCCATGCAATTTCCGCCAATAATGTCAACGGCGTTACCCCAGAGACATCGTCTAACTAAAAAATGGCTTATTAAGAAAATATTACTGTAGGAACACTAGTTTATTTAAAAACATTCCTGTCGGCTTAACTAAATTGTCGACAACAATATTTAATGGATGCGTTTCAGAACGATAATCAATATTCACAAATATTAAGCACTGTGGAAATGCTCATAACTGACTGTGGGTAGGAACAAGTCACCTATATAAAGGTATATTGTATTTGTATGTAAGATTAGCATTTGCTTTTAGCGTACAATTTTAAATAAACACTCACTCTTAACTAAAGTTACACACTTTCTGAACGTTGGACCAATCTCATATCCATTATGGTTCAAATAGTACAGCTCATCACTCACGTTCACAATTTTTAAAGCCTTCTCCTCTAAATATGTTTCATTGATGTTGGATTTTCCCTGAAACTCTAAAAAAGTTTCGGATATTTTGACCATCAAATTGCTAAACTTGTTTAAATAGGTTTGTAAAGGTGAGTCTTGATATAGTTGAGCATATCCGTCTAGCGGTGGTGCAATAGCAATAGTGCTTGTTTTATTTCTCCAGGAAGGGAACTTGGCAGGCATTACATTTATAAGTTTTTTGTCTGCAAACATTGTCCTTAAACCAATTGTAGAGTTTATCCAATGAAATCGGTTGCCATTCCAATCGCTGCTACTGTCATGCAAAATTGGCCAACCACCGTAATCATTTAAAACGTCCAAGATAGCTTGTAAATCAGAATTATCCTCACTTTCCTCATTTATACGAGTACATTTTCGGTAAAAATTCTTAGCTTGTACAAGACTTGGCAAGTCATTAGTGCCAACAGGTTCTTCTAGGATTTCTATAAAAGCGGAAAAATATATTTAAACCAAATCACTTACTAAACGTTTCCATTGAAAAAAACTTAGCTTACCTATTACTATGTTTGTAATTTCTATATAGGCTTTATTAAATTCGGACCACTTGGGTGGATAATTAGGTCTGGGATTTTTTGCGATCCAGCGCTGACAAGCATAGTCATAAAAATTGTCACAAGGATCCACTGATGTGTTTATAGAGCTTAGTATGTCCGCAACTAATTTAAAAAAAAACCAGTAACATTTGGATATTCACTTAAAATATTTACGAAAATTCTAGCTTATGGATGCAAGAATATATTTATTTACCTAATCTTGAACTTCCCACTGTGACGTAAACATATTTTTCCGAGTCAGTTTGTAAACCGTTCCTGAGCAATGAAATAGCCCAGATAAAAATCAGGGTCATTGAAAGACCTACAATTATATCAAACCTGGCCATTTCACTGGCAAATCACAATTATTTTGGCATATGCAGATTTCATCCGGATAAAATTAACTTTGAGAAATGAAATAAATGCCACTTCCATATACATATGCGGGATTCTACCATGTGAATAAGTTTGGTGTGATAAATGAATGAAATGAAAAACAACTAATGTCGGACTACTTGTATGTGTACACCATATCATGCGTAAACATTTTATTATGAAGTCTAAGAGATTATGTTTATACATAATAATCATGCGTACGTAAAATGATGGAAAACATATGTATATTCATGATTGGATGAATGAAGTCTTAAACTCGAGTAATCATCTACCAACTCGTACACAATTCTGTTGCAATTATATCTTTAGTATGAGTTTTTATTGATTAGTAATAAGGGTATCAACCCACGTAAATTTGTATTTATATGTAAATATTTATACTATTTACGAGTCCAGCTGCTTCCACGAATCATTTGTGCAACTGTTAAAAAAGACTGATTCTATTCATTTAGGCCAATAAAAGGTGAGCCATTCATGAATACAATGTAGTTCTAATAGCCCGGCATATGTGGTCATTATGTATTACAAAGTCTTATGTCTTCGACTTGATTACTATATGTTTGCGGAAGATTATGTATGAACAACAGTGGTGCAGTATATAAAGTTAATGTTTCCGTGTTTATATATCGTGAATTTTTTTTTATTCCAAACATAATCGCATAAATTGCATGAGCTATATAAAAATAGCACAAATGTCAATTTAAATGCTAATTCTGTACCGAAAAATTCTACGTATGCAAACTTATTTGAAATTGGCCAGTGAAAAACGAAAGGGTTTAGACTAATTGTTGGTCTTTCAATAGTTACATTTTTTTCTTAAATTTGATTACTGCTAGTGTCTAATTTGTTGCAGAGCTGGTTTTGGTTATTTTTGTCAAAATGAAACTTTTGTTCCACAAGATATATGAATGTATATTCAATCAATGCAGTTTTAAAATTAACTGTAATAATCCAGCTTCGCAATAAACTATACAGTTTTGTTTGCTTAAAATATCTCATGGAAAACTTTGCATTTCCTGTCATCCAAAGAACTAAACATATTAAGTCAGCAGACCTTGTCGAAAACCTTACAAAGACAAAATTCAATCTATTCATGAATGCAAAAAAAATCGTTTTGAAAATTTTAAAAGGATAAAAATAAGTAAATACTAGATAATAAAAATCAATTTTTGTTCAATTTAATTTGTTCAAACTTCCAAAACATGGTGGGACACATATTTAATTTTTCTCGGTTTTGCTTATTTGAATATATATTTAGGTCTTCTGTAAAATCATATTTTTTAATTTTTTGACAAAATAATTTGTGAGCTCAGTCATCGTCCATCGAGATTTGGAACCTGGAAATTGCCTTTGGACTATAATCTCCTTGTTAGGATATCGTATTTTGGTTGGTCAAACATGATGATCGGTTACTTTTGCTCAGCAGTTTTGGCTCGCAAAATTACACGCCAACTAGAGTAATCATCTACCAACTTTTACACAAAATATATTATTTACAATTGTATCTAGTTGGAGTGTTTACCGATTATTAGGAAGGGAAATCCTTATAAATTTGTAGTGATATGTAAACGTTTATACTATTTTGAGTCCATTAAGTCCATATGTGCATTTGTTAAAAACGACTTATTTTATTCAATTTTTCCGTTAAACTGTAAGCCCCTCATGAATATAATTTTGTTTTAATCACTTTATTTATGTGATCAGTATGTTAAAATATTTCATAGATTTGACAATTGTGTTTGCGGAACAGAGTCAATTTAAGTTGGTATGTACAGATGAAATCTACATATGAAAACTTGATTGCAATTCACCAGTGAAATGAATAGGTTCAGTTTAATTATATCGAATTAGAATTGACTTAAGATTTTAAAATTGAGTTCTGTTAAATAGTAAGCTTGTGGCTACTTAAAATGTAAGAAAATATTATTTTTTATGCTACACGTGCATTTGTTCTAACTAGCTCAGTTTTTATCACAGTAAAATACATCCCCAAGTATTAATTAAAAAAATAATAATTTGCATAAAGTATAAGTTTATAATTTGCAAATAGAATTAATTATTACAAACATGTAATTAATTTTCTAGGTACAAAAAAGTAAGTACACTTAAAGTATGTTTGGAATATATTTTGTAAATACTGTTTTAGCTTTTAAGTTCTAGCTCACAGCATAAAAATGCTAGCATAGTTTTTCCGCAAGATAAAGTATTCGTAAAAATGATCACAGTTAGTAAAGAAATCATATCCTTAGTGGCATCAGATTTCTAACAAAGAAGGTCTGGTTTTATCGCTATTCAGTTTACCGGTGAAGAGCACGCCTTTTTCTTCTTAGCAAAGTCATGTATGCAAAACTATTTTACTTTACATGAACCCAGAATAAACATTTGCATGCATAAATTATTTAAAGTGATTTATCTTGAATATTTTAAATCTTTTAAAATCCGTCAATAAATTGGATTTAATGCTATTAATTAGTTTACCACGTACATGGTTAAGGTATACATGTTTGAAAAATGTATTTATTGGTTCGAACTTGAAGTTGAATAATATGTACTATTCTACCGGGTTAGTTATTAGATTTTATGATGTTATGCTTTCAATTTAGTTTATTTTTCACTTGCCTACCAACACTTGAACCTCAAAAAAAATATTTGGTATAATTATAAATGTAGTTTACTCGTTCAATAATCAGAAGCAAACATTTTAAGCATATTATACTAGTCGTGTCTTTACCAAAATGGGTCATAAAGTGACAAAGTAGAAACAAAGAAATAATAATAGTAAGATAATAAATTTAAAGATTATTTTGACTTAAGTTTTAAAAAAAATTAATTTTAAATATTCAAATATTTTTTTCAATATTGTCACATCATCACAACCAATATTTCTCCTTTTTCATTTTGAATTTTTTTGAAAGATATTTCTCTCATTTTCCTTCTGTTAAAAATGTAATTTTCATTCAAGCAATTAGTCAAGTAATATTCAAGACGCATTTGTTATTTACCTTTGATTTTTACTAACGTGAAATCAGTTACACCGCACATGAAAATTTAATGAAGTATAACAAAACAAACACACTATCAAAAAATCTGAACTTTGACCTTATCATATTTATTTAAATATTAATTTAATTATTTCACTACACAAACACTTACCACCTTCTTACACTTATCTCCCAATTTTCATGAAGATTAATAATTAAAACAGATAATTACATAAACTTTATTCATTTCCTTGTATTTTTCACCAATACTTCTTTCGCCAGAATTTTATTCCCTCGATATGCAAAACTATTAATTTTATATTGCTTACACTTTGTGTTACGGAAAAAAACTCAAGTATTTAAGGCACCGATTCAAGTTTTCCAGCCATTATTGATCTGGCCCTCGCTAGGTTCACTTCTACTTGATCTTGACTTCTAATAGAAGCTTTAAGATTGTTTTGACAACATTTTGAAGATTTCGAGTTCCAATTTGTTTTGACTTGTTCCGTTGTTCGTTTGCCTTGAACAATTTATCGGTTTAAATAAGCAATTAAAGGTAAATTTTTTCAAGATTTATCTGTCAATTAAATAATTTTGACGTTTTCTCGGTAGTCAATTTGTTGTTGCAATTATACAGCTGCACCAACGAGTTTAAGGATGAATACTGAAGAAACCTCTGGTCCGTCATCAGGCTCATCACCAATTGATATTATGGATTCTGACGGTTCATCCAACCAAGCAGTTGGAGCAGAAAATCAAACTGGCGAGGGAAACGGGGTAAGCTAAATTCCAAGCAAATTTTGACATGTTTTTGTGAATGTATTTTGATAATATGTATGTAAACTAAATAATTTTTCATTTTGTAACCCAGGCACCACTTGGACCGCAAACCGATCCTTTACCTTTGCCATTAAACACTTCTGGCGGCCAATTTTTCTACGTGAAGACTACAAGTTTGGAGCTTTTACCTGTTGAGTTGAGTTTTGTTCATTTTGAAACGAATTTTATTGAACTGATTTTTTTAAAAAGATTTTGACAACTAAACAACTTATTTGGTTTTTATTTTACAGCAAATTTGTGCCAGTGGAATTTCCAATTGCAGGTGCAGGAGTTAGGGCTGAGTTAGGAGACCCAGGAAACCCAGACATAGCTAACGACATGCCTGTCTTTCTTCCGAAAAATGCAGCTTCTGCAGAGGCCACTGGAAGCTCAGCAACTAATGCATTGCCTGTGGTTGCCAATGCCAAAGCGGGATCTAGGTAAGGACCGACTAATCATTGTGTGAATTCAATTTTAATTAAATTAAATTAATTAGTTTAATTTTTAAAAATCGATTCCAATTCAAATTTACAGATTCAACTGCAGAGAAACCAGTGCTCTCTTAAAGGCGATTGCTTGGATGGGAATGAAAATGAGAATTGATGGCATGCTCTTAGTTCAAATTGCTTCTTCAATGCATGGTCCTAAATTTTGGATAGAGGATTATAACGGACATGGCTCAATTTTGGTATTTTTAAATATATATAGTATTTGTATTTAAGCTTGGCAATTTTCAATCTTAAAGTTCTTGTGTAACACGAGTTAATTTTTTTATTTAGTACAAGTTTTATGCAATTGCAAGTCAGCAAAATCAAAAACGGAATGTGGCTTCTTTGAAGCGAAAATGGGCCAGCTCTATTTCAGCTATTACGAATTATCCGAGGGAATATTTTGAGCAAAAACCTGAGTTTACTGCGGTTGAGAGGATCTTTTTGTTTGAATTGGCTAAGGTGGTTTCCCGAAAAGGTGTTTGAAGGACTTGAACAATAATGGGAGAACAATGAAATTGTAAGTTTACTTGAAAAATAATAATGCCGACAGAATACTTCAGAACATTTTTTTGGAGAATATCGTACTTATAATATTTTGGTTTTGGTTGTTTCTTTTTTAGGAATCGGAGATATTGCAGTTTGGAGATCAAATGGATGGATTTACTTTTGCTGTCAAAATCACATCAGAGATAAGCTTGGAATGATATGTTTATGATGAGATATGACTTGTCTGGTAATCTCCTTTTGAGTTATTGCAGACTTTTTAAATTACTAGTGAATATTAGTAGTTTCAAAGTTCTAAAAGTTTTTGTTTGTTTTCTTGGTTAATCAAATTATTTTGTCGTAATGAATAAATGTACTAAACAAGTTCATAAAAAGTTAAATACAAATTTTATTTGTCTACTTTATTTATTCGTTTTAAATTCTGGCTTGAATATTTTTTAAATAACCTCCAACTAAACGGAAACATTTAGTAGTATTTGCATCATGTTTATAACATAATTCGTTTTTGAATTAGGGCAAATTTGATTTGAATAAAAATCGTAATGCGGCAAACATGTAAGCCAACCCAATGACAATATTAGTTTTTAACTTATTAAACGTTGGCAATCTAATTTTCTATCGAATCTCAAGTAGTTAGACTTGTAAATGTGGACATTGAAACCGTCCACGTAAAATCCATTTATTCAATTAGCCTCGCAGCAATTGAAAATTTTAAATGGTCTAATTTCTACAAATATTTTATTAATTCTAACGAACTAACCAAGATGCCTAATAGTTTAAATTAATTTAATATAAACATTTTGATAAATTTTAATTAAATATTTTTGTGCTCGTCTTGAATGTTGTTGGAGTTGTAAAGTTTAATTCTCTCTTTGGTACGGACTAATATATGATCAGTGCATGGAATAGACTCATTTTAATTTTAATCGTTTATAATTCTGTATAAATGATAATAAAGGTATTGATTGCGCTTACTTATCAGGTCAAGTTAGCTAACAAAAGATGCAAAGATTTATCTGTCAAATAAATATTTTCCACAATTTGTCTTTGTTATGCTTTTTGACAGCCGCTGTCAAAAGTCCAATACGTGTACACCGACAATACAAAGTACGCATACCTGCACATTTACAAATGCATTTCCGGTATACACAGGTTGGACTTTGGACAGGGGCAAAGTACAAAAAATATCAGAATTAAAAATATTTTTAAGTAGGTAGACTTTTGGGTAAGTAAGTTACCAAAAGTTTAAAAAAAAATTGGACGTGTCTTATGAACAGCCCCATATACAAAATTTAAGTGAGGGGAGGGGGAGGAGAACCATACCATCTGCGATGACAGCTCTACAAAGTTTCAATTTTAAAATCCAATGCACTTCCCCTTTTCTACATTAAAAATAACTACGAACAAATAATTAGTTAATTTTTTTATCAATCTTTATTTCTCAAGTTCAAAATCTTAATTATATTTTTTAATGTAGCATCCTCTTGCACACAATTTTCAACACACACTATCATACTTCATATCATGCTTCTCCTCACTCACCACCTTCCTTTTAATAGCTAATTAAACACCTCCCAATTATAAATCATAATTACCACCACAATTTAACATTTAATTTTAATGTATCAAGTAAAAAACCAACCAAACATTTAAAACATTACTGGCCTACTTATCAGCTGATCAGATCACATATCTTCACTCAAATAACAAAATAAAAGCAAAAGGCCTGTAGTACAATTAATTAACATGCCTATAATTAATACATTTAAAGTACACTGTGAATTTCACACATTTTAAATTTTATAAATCAATTAATTAAGTAACTTTCCACCAATTCACTTCACATTTTTTTAAATTCTCCTCACACCACTCATTCTCCTCCTCCGCCTGACTAAAGTCATTTTTGATGTTGAACGTCTTCCGGATCTCCTCCGGAGTCTTCCCCTTGATCATCTTGGCAACCGTCTTGCAGGTCACATCCAACAGGCCTTGTTGATGTCCAAATAATTAGCCGCCTTTATTAAAAAAACCACAAAAAATCCCAAACTCAATTAAAATTGTCACCTCAACACCCTAATAATTTAATTAACTATTTTCACTAATTAATTTTATTGCCAGAATCAGCTCAAACAGGGTGCCCTGGTCGACCTTCAAGAAATCCGCATCCCAGCTGCTGATATCATCCGTTCTCTTCTCCTTATTCTCATCATCCTCCGCTGGGGCGGGGTCATCCTTGTGGGGGTCCGCCCAAGTGATAACCTTCCTCAAGATAACCGAGTTGACATTGGGCAGCGGGATCACCTCATCCTCCCCCTCCTCCATTCCCAGATCCTCCAACATCGTCTTAATTATCAGCGAGCAACGGGCAATGTTCACGTCCACCGGGAAGATTTCCCCATCGGATGACTGCAACTTAATGTCTGGCATTTTTAATCAGCTTCCTAATTAAAAAATCAACAAAAGCACCATTCAAAATTAATTAACTTGCTTAAAAAATAAAAACACACCAACCACTTCAATTTGCAGTTTAAACACTTTAATTTACTAGTTTAATGGTTTAAAATTATTTTAAATGCTTACCTGTTAACCTGGATCAGTTTAAATAATTTATTTTAGGTTTAACTGTAGGTTTAGGTTAAAATTCTTGAAATGGGTAATCTGTGCAATAGTGGAGATTTATGTAAGTATTTTTTGGATTTTAATTCAGACAATTAAAATGCATGCATAATTACAAAACAAAATTTGTATTCACAAATAGGCCGCTTATTTTAATTTTTCTAATGATTAAATTGTATGGCTGAAAAATTCAATTAAATTATTCTGAATAACATTAAATAACTGTTGGCTTTAATTTAAATGTTAAACAATTCATCATAATAAAAATTACGTCATGTTAAACTGTATCTTAACCATTGGATTACCACAGTATTGAAGTAACCAAGCTCTCTGAATATCTGTGACCACAAGAATTATTAGACTTTGTATTGACCGACGTTTGTTAGCGTTGGTGTAGCCTTCGGATATTTTTGAGGGACATCTAGTTGATACACGGATGGTGGTCAAGAATCTAAGAACTATTTTCAAGTATACAAATATTAGCAGTTCATTATTGAAACAATAACGCCAGAGTGACTATATTCCTTGTAATATCGTCGCATATATACAAGCCCAGCTTTGAGGTTACCATTCCATAAGGCACCAAAACAAAACCAATTTGTGAGCAAGTTTTCCATTGTTTCTTTTCTAACGACGTTTAACATGCAAAGCCCAAAATACCTTAAACCGCACTATATTTTCTCTCGGCGCATTTGCATATTTTGTCATTATGACAGCAACAGTAAAACAAGCTGACAATAAACATGGCGTCGAAAGATATATAACAATGTTTAACAGATTCCACAATAGTATCATTACGAAGCAAGCAACTGAACCCAATATTGCACCAATAAATATAAGCACAGTAAAAAATAAAGCAATTGGTTCAAATATTTTAAAAATCGCATGAATGTTTTGGTACTGCTTGTAAAACTTATAAAACCGTTCGTACGAATTTTTGCATGTTGGTGTCATCTTTTTGGTGTAACCTTTTATTATTTCCAAGTATGAAATAAAAAGTGTAATCGTCGACAGAAGAAGCCAGAAAAGGTATGCCATTCCAGTTAGGTAGGAAAATGAAGAGCAAAGCTGCACAAAGACACTATTCCCAAAATATATTTGCAACACTCCCCAATCCATTACAAAAGGAAATGTTACTGCAGTCAAAGTCATGATAGGATATGCAGTGATGAGTCCATAAATTGTTAATTTCTTTGAAACAAATGTTCTAGATTTGACAACCTCGGACATAGCAGTTTCAAGCTTACAGCAATGTGAAATAAGATATTGAATTTCCTTATTTGATGTCAAAACAACATAAACGTTGGTTAATAATATAAAGATACCACATACAAACATTGCATGAAATGCTGTTTCATCCAATGGCTTTTCGGAGAATGATTTCCAATGAAAAAAGAGAGAGGAAAGTCGAAACAAAATTACCGGTAAGTACAATGCGTAGCACGTAATTGCTATCCGGCGAAGTGCTTTTCGACTTTTAAGCCGAAAGTATGGGTTTTGAATCAAGCGATTGGCTTTAGTGTCAATGTAATAAGGTGCTGGAAAATAGGTTTGAAAGATTTTGTGGACGAGAAATGTTGCTGAAGTAAACGACATTGTGAAGACAACGAACTCTAATAATTAGGCAGATTTTACAAATGGCTTGGTTTGCCATTACTACTATTTAACATGACAGTTAAGTGAATAAGTTAATTAGCTCTATTGTTAGTAGTTACATTCACTTTATTTCCGGGAAACCCTTGGTGCATTGATGTATGGATTTTTCTATATTCACTTTTACTGTTTTAGTGATCGGTAAAATAATACAAAACTGGAACAGCAACTAGTCGAATATATTGTTAATGATTCTGTTAAGGCGTTGTCTGAAAAATGTAATACTTTAATAAGCGTTCAGAGTTCCACGTTCCAAAATATCAATTTGAATCAATAAGGTCTTTTATTTAAGCAATGTTAAAAATAAAACCGGGCATGGTATTTGAGCATGATCACAATTGTTGGGCTTATGGGCTTGCTGTAAGTTTTACCAAACATACACCTGAAGTATTTTTTTTATAAGACGTACCACCGTATATTAATAATGTAAAAAGCTTTACAACATCATCGAAAATACACTTTTTTGAGTTACTAGGCAATGCAGAAAGAATCTATTTTTGAATATGCATGCAAAACAGAAAACATTTATAGTGGAATGTGCAACGTGTGTTTTTACACTAGAAATAGTCAAAGTTATGAATTTATAAGTTTACATCATTTTACCATGTTTTGTTACGGACATACCATTATATTGAACGCTTCATCCTGATAAAGTACCTGAAATATTAGACCATATCACATTTCCCCCCGATTTTTGACTGTTTAAGTTTAAACATTAAAAATAAAAACGTATATACGAAGACTACAAAACTCCTTCAAGTCAAACTTTGCACATTTTGCTCACACATTACAAGATAATAAAAAGATGGGCTATTTTTATCAATTTATATTAGGCGAAATTTAATATTTGTATCTGGTGTAATACTGCATTTTTAAACAAAAACATTTTTGGTTTACGACTTGTTGTTGCATCTCAAGCTTTACGATGTTTTTATCTTATGAATTTAATTATTGTTTAAGGAACCATATTTAAGCATCAAACATTGATTTTTAGGATTACATTTTTCACCTGGATGTATAGACCGTAGAATGATACTACAAAATGCTTTGATTCAACACAGTATTTTATCTAACGACTGTCTAATCAGTTTGAAAATAATATTTTTGCGATTCAATAATCTTAAATGTCGACTACCTTTAAGACACTTGAAGTTAGTTATAATTGAATTTTTTTACTGGCATCATTTCTCATTAGAAAGGGGGCATAGGAAGCCCTTCTACTTTACACAAAAACAAATATAGCCTATCTATAGTAATATACTAAGTAAATGAGTAAAAAATTCTAACACGCAAACATAAAATCCCTAAAAATGAATTTGGTTGGACGGGAAGGTAAATAGGAAAGAGAATATTATTTTTATTTGGTTAAAAAACCTCGTTTGCTAATCATATGAATTTATGTCCTGGTCAATTGTTCACACGCTTTTAATGGACGGTTTTCTAAATTGTTTTGCTAATTGTGCTTATTCCTTTTCAAATGCATGTATTTGTTTAGAAAATTAGGTTTCGACTCTTAGATTGCTCACTGAAACTAAACTCATAGCAAAATCTATAAATTTATAGAACTTAGGAAAACTTTAACAGTGACTTAACGAACATGGAATCCTTTGATATTCAACGTGTTCGTAATTCACAATCACAAGTGTACATCGTTGGTTTCAAGCAAGTGTTGTATGCTAGTTTACCCATCGACTAATATAATATATACCTACAGATCAAATGGGAGAAGCTTGTAAAAATTGACACCGTCGTAGCCCTACCTCCTATTGGATACCATAGTAACTCGGGTATCAATGCTACCACTGTGTGTATGGTTACATAACAAGAGGATAACAAGGAAATTACTTAACGAGTTCCTATTACGCAGTACATTTCCGGATAATGTCCAGAAGTTGTCATGGCCTGATGGAAATTCTTTCTTGTGCTACTTTGACACCAAATCTGTAAATATTAGAATTATTCGTTTTATGTTTTTTCTTTTATAACGGTTAAAATATAAGTTGTTTTAAAAACCTGGGCAAATCCCAGAAAAAAGGTTTGGCCATCAGAGAACCCTTCTACACCTGCTCGGTGTTTACCCATTTCCTCAAACTAGGTAATTTTCTTGAAAACTTTGTATGCCGCTATAATTCCGATACGATTCATCACTGAAGGTTTTACAACCTCTATCTCATCTCCATTTCAGTTCAAATAATATAGGTCATCACTCACGTTCACAATTTTCAAAGCCTTTTCCTCTAAATATGTGTCATTGATGTTGAGTTTTCCCTGATACTCTAAAAACGTTCTAGATATATTGACGATCAAACTGCTCAACTTGTTTAAATACAATTGTAAAGGTGAGTCTTCATAAAGTTGAGCGAATCCCTCTGGCGGTGGTGCGATAGCAATAGTGCTAGCTTTATTTCTCCAGGAATTGAACTTGGCAGGCAACACATTTAAAATGTCTGGTCTGGTCTAAAAACATTGTCTGTAAACCAATTGTAGAGTTTATCCAATGATGCTTCTTTAGTATTTACAAATTAAAAATATATTTAATTTTTCTTGAGTTTTGTTACCAATTTTTATATGAATATTTGTTTTCGGAGATATCAACTTGTATATTTTTAGAAATAATAATATTTGGGAACAGCGAGTGTTATTTAAAACAAATATTTTAATAGCTCTACGTTTCGATTTC
>JAQFZG010000841.1:0-26176 GCA_034695465.1 Entomobrya nicoleti | reverse complement strand
CAATTGCTCGATAAGCTCCTCATGGTCGCAAGCGTCTAACTTTGACGAAAGCTTCCGAAAAACAAGATAACTTCACATTATTTCTCTCCATATTTATACTAAAATTTGTAACAAAGACACAAAGGAAAGTATTCAATATTTCCAATAACAAAAAACAACAAAAGATAATATTGAGCAAACAATTATTTAGGCCAAATTGAGATAAGCTCTTATCTTAACCGGAAACAATAATCAGAGAAAATTCATAAACAAAGGAAAATTGGATATACGCATTAACTTTCTTTTGCATAGTCCAAAGTACAATATTAGTTCATGAACAACTTGGAAAATAAGCAAATGGGCAGAACACAGGTGTTTCCCAAAACCTTAGCATTTTCCACTGCTCAAATATTGGTCATCCAAGACTCGATAAACTAGTATCATCGATAAACTTGCATGGTAATTGTGCTCGTTTCTATGACGATCGGGATTGCACGGGTGAAGGAAAAGATGTGCTTCCCAATTCTCCATCTCATGAGCACTTGGGTCACTGGAATATGGGTGATCGGAGTAGATCAGTGGGTCCGTGTAGAAACGAGTGTGCTATTGATGTTACCGGATATTTTAACAGAGAAAATATTATAGTTCAGCTGTTCAGCTTGGAAAACTACGAAGGTAGCCAAGAAAAAAATTATAAGCTTCGATATAAAGTTTAATAAAATATTTTACAAATCAGTATTTTATTTTTTAAAGGAAACGATGGAACTTTGATTGGAACTGGTTGTGTTTCAGTTCCAAACAGCCTTATTGACAAGGTCAAGTCCATCAAAACTTTTGGTCAGTGCATTCTGCTGTATAATAATCCGAATTGTGTTTTTTTAGGAAGAAATATGACATCTATTGAACTACGACAAGATACACATTTTCACAATGAATTTACAAAATGGAAGTTTCCAAGAGTTGTGGCTATGAGTCATTGTAGATACAAATGTGATGAGATCGTTAAACCAGAAAATAGTGTGGAGGTAAGGTTATATGACGGATTAAACTATACAGGTGAATACATAAATATGCATTTATATGAACATTGTACAAGCATAATAAACAAGTTAATAATATACTAGAGGTAATTGGATAAAAGTTGGGAGCGAAAAGTGTACAAATCTACCATCTTCGTGGGAATCGGCGGCCAAGTGTCTTTACAGCTTAACAAGGTCAGCTGTGTTGTGATTTACGAAGACTGGAATTGTTTGGGTGATTCCTTTGTTGCTAAATCTAGCCAGATTATATTCTCAACTTCAAGTGGAATATTACATTCAAGGTCATTGGGTCGTTGCCACGTTTTAAAATATTCTTTTTCTGAGATTAAAGTGGTATTTATTTCAGTAGCCGTTTCATGGTTGGGTTTTGTAATTATTTTAGTTGTTGTTCTTTATTTTGCAATAAAGTGTGGTTTCGTTAGGCATGTTACTGGCTTTGATATGAAATCACAAACACAAGAAAATGTAGAGAATTTTGGTATGGAACATTTAGGTAAAAGCCTTGTGGAGCTTTGAATAAAATTCGTAATTTTATAAAAGGAAAGGTTTTAACATGTATAAAATTTTATCGACTGGGTTGCTATTAAAACGGATTGAGTGATGAGTGAAGAAAATAATTATGCGCCTTGAACTTCTTCGAAAATTTGTGTAGGCCAGTTCTCATCACTCAAACCGTTTTAAAAGTAAGTCAATTCACTAGATTTAAACTGATACATTTATTACGGCCAGTACATTACTTACTTTTTGTATAGCCCAGACTTTTAAATGTTCAACCAGTTAAAAAATTTAATACTTAAGTTTTACTATGTATTTTAGCGTTTTAGTGGAGCATTTTAGTGGAGGATCAGTAGCGGAATTCCGCTACAAAATTTAAAAAAACATACGATTTCAATTAATTTAGCCTTAAATTAACAAGTAAATGTTTAAAACTACGAATTGAATTTAGCCCACAGTAGATTTTTTTGCTTTTTACACTAAAAATTGCAGATTGTTTTTAATATGACCGCAAATATTTTCCATATTTAAAAAAAATGCATAAAAAAGTCCAAAAAACTCTAGTATTCCTGGAGTCAAATTACAAGGTGGAAAATTTTAAAATTTTGCGACCACCATGTTCTAAAAATCTAACGTTTTTTTGCAATTTATAGTCAAAATTTTGAATTTTACGTGTTAGTTTAAGGCTAAATTAATTTAAATTATTCATTTTTTTGTTTTGTTTTATTATGTAGCGGAATTTCGCTACATTGTGGTGGAATTGTGGTACAATTAAACATGTAGCGGAAATCCGCTACTGATCCTTCACTATATTACTACTAAAAACTCCAAATTTAACAATAAAATGATTAATTGTATTATTTACCAGGTTTTTCTTATAGATCTTCTCTATTTTAAAATCAAGGTTTATTTTTGTCTAGCAAAAAACAAAACAAGTCGAAATTTAATTATCGAAACACTGAGACAGTTAATTTTTTGTCATATTTGATGTCATTTATCTATGTAAGCATTCCCTACAGTAAATATTCCGCTCAAATTTTTGAAGACTTTCAGAAGACAAAATCAGTTTAAAGCACAACTATCATGACAAGTGGCATTAAGCTTGGTTCCTTCAGTTAATATTATGAAATATATAGCAGTCCAGTATTGAGACACTTTTTATGTCATTTGCGTTTGAAACATAGGAGTTTACAGTTGCTTAATAAAAAACCATTTATTTTACGCCTTGGCATTGGTGCGTGTTTATATGGTAATTAATACAAGGAAACGATTATCCCATTATAAACGTTTTCACAACTGCTGTTTAAAATAGAAATCAACATTATTAAAATTTAATTGATAACCAATTTGACACCAAACTTTTGCGGTTGATGTTTCAATAGTACTCTATACTCACAATGTAAATTAAATTTTATAATCTCAATTATCTTAAAGTTTTTCAAAGTTTAAACAGTCGTAGAGTTTTTCCATGTGATTTTATTCGAGTTGCCTAGCAACCATTTATTTTCCTGGTCGAATGGGTCCTCGTGGTGCAGCATGATTTCCACCACCTGTAGTAGTTCCTCCACCGGTAGCACCTCCACCTGTACTACCACCACCACCAGTGGTACCACCCCCTCCAGTAGTACCTCCACCAGTAGTACCACCACCAACAGCAGGATTAACTGGACCAGTAGCAGGGTCATGAGTTGGTACACTCGGTAAATTTAAAATTCTTGGATCCACACCGCCATGTTCTGTATTTCCGGTATCGGGCAGAACTACAATTTTTAAATTGACATATTATTTATTAGGATTTTTTCAAATATAACATTTATCAATTTCGAATATAATTTCTAATGTGTCGAATAAAACATATTTGGGAGAAAGGACCTTCCCTTGTAACTCAAACCTGGAAATACACTACTTACTTGGATTACTGCCCGGTCTAAATCCACAAACTGAAGATGCCACTGAGCAGACTACTGCTATCAGCAAAATTGCTCTGGAAGAGATCATAATGAAACAGATGATGGGTTAGATGAGTTGGTTAAAATATGAGTTGTGTTGGTTTACTGAAAGCTGAAGTTGGAATGAAAACATATTCCTCTTTTTTCACTTTTTATACCTGGTTGAAAATATCATAATTGAATTTTTGAAAATATAAGAAAATTTTGTTTATAATTTTTTATCGGTTGACTAATTTGAAATTTATGAAAACCACGAAAATGTTATCGAAATTTGGTGTACTATTGCTTCTATGGAAGTCATTAAATCTTAATTAAAAACTAATTATAAAGAAACATGGTTAAATATATCTGTTGGGTTAAAGTTATGAAATTGTACTTTTTTATTTTGTATTGGTACTTGGTACACGACATGTGAATGTCATATATGTATTTAATTACTATATTGCATGCATGTTTCATTTAAGATGTTGTCACGTCCACAAAATATATGCAAAAATGGTTTATTTTTATAATACATGCTTGTTTATACTTTTTAGAATGTTAGTTAATTGGATACTACCTGAAAATTCATTAAGACGTTTTTTATCTGGTAAGCTTGTTAAAAGAATTGATTATTATTTTTAGGAAAAGTGATAGTGGAACCGTATTATGTATAGCTAATTGATTTTTGACGGAACTTTCCTTGTTTTTTTCACTGATTACTTTAAATATAAGTTACTTTTCCGGTAACATTAAAGTTTCTCAATATATTTTAGTGTACAATTGCCCAACAATAATTTTTTTTCAAACATGTATAAAAGCTGAAAGATATGATGATGATTTCATTACACTTTCTGATTTCAGAAAACCACAAAAAACTCATATTTTACCAACTCATCAAACCAATCATCTCAACAATCATGATCTCTTCCAGAGCAATTTTGCTTATAGCAGTAGTCTGCTCAGTTGCATCTTCAGTTTGTGCATTTAGACCGGGCAGTAATCCAAGTAAGTAGCTGAGTTACAAGGGAAGATCCTCTACCCCAAATATATTTATTCGACACATAACAAATTATATTCGAAATTGACAAATGTTATATTTGAAAAAAATCCTAATAAATAATGTCATTATAAAATTGTAGTCCTGCCCGATACCGGGAATACCGAACATGGAGGTGTGGATCCAAGGATTTTAAATTTACCAAGTGTACCAACTCATGACCCTGCTACTGGTCCAGTAAATCCTGCTACTGGTGGCGGTGGCACAACTGGTGGAGGTACTACTGGTGGAGGAGCAACTGGGGGCGGAAGTACTGGTGGAGGTGCAACCGGTGGAGGAACTACTACAGGTGGTGGAAATCATGCCGCGCCACGAGGACCCATTCGACCAGGAAAATAAATGGTTGCTAGGCAACTCGAACAAAATCACATGGAAAAGGATTGAAGTTTTGGTTAAACTTTGGTCTATTTAAAAAGTTTAAAATAATTTAATGTAGAAAATTAAATCTATTTTGTGAGCATAGGGTACTATTGAAACAATTAGTGTGATGTCCGATTCTATTAGTTCTCAATTAAATTAAAGCAACTTTAAAAACATTTTTAATTGGATAATTGTTTCCTTCCCATGTAACTAGACATCATTGTCAATGGATAAACATGTTCACCCAAGTGTTATTTACATAAGAAACAGTAACACTTTATATACTTATGTATGTATCTATATACCTTGGTTCATTTGGTACATCGCTATTTCAAAACGTTATTCTGAGAACACATGTCTCTTAATTTTTTTTGTAAAGATAAATTATAATTGCATGTCTATTCTAGCACATTATAATTTAGAGTAGACATTAAATGGTTTCCAATTTTCCACAATGTAGACTAGCTTTGGAATATAAATAATGAATGGTAGTTCCGACCTCAAATTGATTTATTGATCATTTTATGGTTAACAGAAAACATCACAGCTTTTTATTGCGGTTTTTGTATATTCTTGTCATCTATTAGCTTCAATGATTTATTGAAAACCTTTTGAGATACGTTTTCATAAAGTACGTTTTAATTGCTTCTCAAAGGTAATTAAATTATAAGCAGCCTGTTGTTATTAATGTAAAGGTTTATTATATCTGTCAATATACGTGTTTGAATGATACCATCTGGAATTCAGACTCCGCATAATTAATTGTGAAGACTATTAAGAATTCCATTAATTAAGAATATGTTTTCAAAATGCCTTTAAAAATTTTACACGTGCATAATTTATCACTTTTTTGCATACATTGTAGCCAAAAATAGAAATTATATCATTTTATTAAGCAATCCATAAAAATATTTGCTGTATAAAAGCCAAAATCATCTTACTATTTTTCACACTCAACTTTTATTCCTATAACTAGTAACATCACAACAAAGCAATATTTCCAAACATGAAGATTTACGCCTTCCTTTTCTTTTTCCTTATTGTGGCCATTTCTCTAGCCACGGCCACTCCACAGCGTGAAGGAGGAGGAGGAGGAAGGTAACATATATACATACTATTGTTGAAACATATTAAGATAAATGTAAGCTCTAATATATTTTGTTAACTTTTAATTCTAGACCTCCACCAGGAGGCAGGCCAGGACCTGGAGGATCCCCACGTCCACGCCCTACTCGCCCTTCTCGCCCTCCAAGGCCAACCACTACGGCTCTCCCGGAAACAACTACTCCAGCTGAGGGCGGCGACATTACAGAACCAGCCGAAGACATGGAACGATAATAATTGACAAGACGTTTTTTCCTTCTTAAAATTTTCCTTGTGAAAACAATGTTTTAATAAACTAATCTTCACTGCAATATATACATACATGTATCATTTTTTCATAAATTTATACACATCTCATATAAGCCAACATGGCCAAACATTCTAAGCATAGTGCGTGCAACTATAGTGCGTAAAAGTATCTAAATAGTTTTCCGGTAGTATACTGCCCTCGAGCAGTTAAATGATTAATTACTAATTATTTCTATACTTAAATGAAACTGAACCATACAAAGTTTACATACGGTTCAGCTTAAAATCCTGTTACGTGTTTACAATGCATACTATCTTTAGTGTATCTCTAGCATACTGTTTTTAATACACCGTGTTATATGAATAGCAAATAAAACACTTGTACAGTATTGTACAATAAACAGTAGCACAGGTGTCTTTTTTAATTCTAGTGCACTTAAAGTACTTAATTATTATAGTATCCTTACAAAATAGGTTTATGCTGCATATTTAATATATTATGGACCAATCATCTGTAATGATTCATGGAAGCATGTTACTAAGAAAAAATTTATATGGTCTTAAGTACCCTTAAAACACTAAAACTTCGGAAAAGAGGTGCAATACGAAACTATTCCTGGCTGAATGTATACAACGTTATATGGAAGCCGTATATTGGATTCGTAGCCCATTAGATTATAAGCCAGAATTATATTGGAATCCAAATCCATAAATGTTTATGGTAGACTGACCTAAACATTGTCAATATTTTAACAAAAAATTTCAATGTGTAACAGCTTTCAAATATGTCTGACCTCAAATTAGTTTATTAATCAAGAAATGCTTGCAGTCATCACTTAGACAGACAGACTTTGTGGTTTTATTAATTTTGTTCCCTATCACCTTTAAAATTCTGACCAAAAAAATAGCTTTTTTTCATGATGTAAATATGTTTTAATTGCTTATAAAGGTTGATTAAAATACTAATAGTTTTTTTATCAATGCAAATGTTTATTATAATTATCTGTCAAGGCTCATGTTCTGCTTGTATAGCTGATAGCATCTGGAAATAATTCATTACGATTGATATCCATGATGCCAACCACAACATTACTGCAAAACTAGCTAATATATGTCGAATATGTAATTAAAACATGTTCTTAAAACAGATAAAATACTTCAGGTGTATAATTTATTGCTTTTTGCATACATTTTTAATTAAAATACTGATAATGTTGACGTAACAAGCATTCTATTAAATATTTTTGTGTATAAAAGCGTTATTTTCGTTTTATTATTTTCACAGTCAACTTTAACTACCAACACAGCTAACAGTTTTATTTCAGCAGTTCTTTCAAACATGAAGATTTACGCGTTTCTATTCTTTTTCTTCATCATAGCCATTTCTCTAGTTATGGCCTCTCCGCAACGTGGAGGAGGAGGAGAAGGGTAATAATTTCACATTTAAATATTAAATATATATTCAGACCAATATTAACCCTAATATTTATTATTTTTGATTTAGTTCAAGACCTCCACCTGGAGGTAGGCCAGGAACTGGAGGATCCCCACCTCCACGTCGTACTCGCCCCCCAAAGCCTACTACTCCTATCGCTACAACGCCTGATGCAACAACTCCTAGTGACGTGAATATGTGGTTTTAAGAAAAAATAACATGTTATAATTTAATTTAAACAGTTAACTTGCAAATTACTTTTAAACGATTGAAGAAAAAATTAAAACTTTTTTTGTAGAAGGCCCCTTCAATTTATATATACAGTAAAATGTATGAATACTTATCATGTCACTTTGCCCCAAGAGTGAAATCTAAATAGGTGGCAATTTTAAACTACCGTTTAAATCAAGTGAAAATATTTCATTTAAATTTATATGCTTGTTCATACAACACATTACCAAAAAATCGATTTATTTAGTAAACTCATAGTCAACAATATAATATTTATTTATTTATTTATTTAAATGGCTTGCTATAGAATGTAACATTTAAAAAAATAAGATGTCTAACCGAATGGCTTTTTATTCATTGCCCTTGTGCCAAAACTCCACTTATTTTTTAAATAAAATTCGAATACAACAAAAACTAATCCTTTTGAGTTTTAGTTATTAGTTTAAAGTTAAATTAAATTAACTGTATTTATAATTCAAAATCGATCTAACCATCCAAAATTAAATTCTAATAAAAATCTTTCGTGTACGTTTCGTGGATTTAAAAATATATATGTTTAAGACCTTCGGTCTATTTTTCGCTCCACTGTAGAATCTTTTCAACATTTTCTATACTTCTACTTGCGACTATCAGTCGAATATTTTTGCTGGTATTTTTTGGAAGACTGCCAGGAACGCCCCTTGTCAAGCCAAGAAGTTATGTGAAATGTTTTCTACGAGAAGGCAAGATATTTTTGCAAATTAATGTTCTTGGATTTCTATATAAACTCTTTAATATTACAATTTTTCAAACTCATATACTTTTTTTAGTTACACTTAGCATATCCGCTATTTTTTCTGCAAATACATTTAAATCTGACTTTTTTGAGTATCTGTTGATTTTAAGAAGAAATATTTTTTTAAAGAGAATATATTCGATATAGTTATGCATATTTTATAAACATTATAAGCTTAGCTGCCGCAAATTGCGCAATTTTATTCGAATATAGTTCTTCGATAAGATGTCTTTAGTTACATTGAAACCAACAGTCTGCTATACATATATCTTTGGAAAAAAACTATTTTAAATTTTACGTCTTATATAGTTAGTTTGCCTTGTTATCAAGTAGCTTCTCAGACCAAAAGCGAATTAGTGAAATTCGCATCTGATCATGTTGCCCCAAAAATTCTACAAGCATTTGGAAACCAAAATAAAAATAAACCTACTCACTACAGGCACACTATTTGATTGGGACAATGATACAAAACACCTTAAGCCAGCAAAGGGCTACTTTGTATTTCAAATGTAAGATCTTTTGTAATTATGTTAATTTTTAATCTATAACAATTAAATTATTAATCTATACTCAAGGTGGGCTGGCGTAGTAGGAGGATTTTGGTTCGTAGGAATACATATGCTACAAATGTATCTGAAAACTAACCAAACCAATTTACCAGAAGAAGGAAATCCCAGCGAGGAGCAAAAGGACTTGAGAACATTCGCAACTTTAATGATCGAAGCTGGTGAAATTTTGTTCCTGTTGTCCATCACCCTTATAGGATTGGTGTTTTGTTGGCGCTATAAACTCTTCATGTATCTGTTCAACCAATTGATGGACTACAACAAAAAACTTTCAGGTAAACTATTTTGAAAGGTTTTTAATGCAAAAGTGCTAATATAAAATTTGGGATCAAATCTTTGACAGAAATGATTGAATCCGGAAAGCTAGTCCTTACTGCCGAACAAGAGAAGGTGATAAAACTAGTAAACTTTCTCAACTATCTTGTCATGTTCATCTCGTCAACTCTCCCGTTTGGGATAGTAGCTGCATTCCAGGCAAAAATCGAACCGACCAATCAACTCTTCGAAGAATGGCTCGAGTTTCCACTCGAATTTTCTTGGCAGCTGTCACCAGTCATCCTGATAATGATTGTCGCAGCATTTGGGGTTGGAACTACATTAAGTATGATGATGACTGTTATAGCAGTGTACTTCATGACATCGTTGATATGCACCGAAGCCTTGATGCCGGATGAATTTCAGTGGACCCCGAAAATTGGCAAGGGTCGATGTAAAATCCAAACGGCTGGATTTGGGGAGCTAACAGATTTAGAAGTGGTTCATCTGTACAGAATCCAACAAATTCTGAATACCTATCTAAATGCCTTTTTTAGGTCAGTATTCATCGCATTTCATCATGTTGGATGCTTAGCGATAGTAGTGACTCTACTTGTATTTGCTGTAAGATATGAACAGGTAATACGCGAGGATGGTCCGATTGGATATATTGTGGTTCTATCTTGTATATACTCTCCATTGGCTTTGATATACTTTCAAAGCAAAATGGCAGGTGCTGTTGTGGATATTTCGGAGGACTTCAAATTTGAGCCTTGTAAAAAAATGATGAGAAAATTGCTGTTTAGAAAGTTTGCGAGATCGTGCACTACCTTTTATATTGAGGTAGCATATCCCTTTTACACGGTGAACAAGGAGACGTTCTCAGGTTTCATGCAGCAGGCTCAAGATTACTCGATGACGTTGCTACTATGGTAACTGTTAACATATACACGCATAAAAAATAAAATTCTCTACTTGACTTGCAAATAGTACCATGTAAATAGATTTAATTTATTATTATGTGGATAGTATTGCTTAAGATGTTACGTTTTCTTATAATATTTTAGGCTATTTAACGTTATTCTAATACATATTTTATCGCCCCTCATTTTCCAATAAAACTAAATCTATTGCTGTTACAGAAGAAAACTCGAAAATAACCAGAGGAGTTTTCCTATCGAAATAATTAGTATCGGACAAATTGATTTTTAATGGGCGAAATGATCGCCAGTACTTCTCAACAGTTTTCCGACTCATTCCAAAAGATTTGTGTGAAATAAATAATTGACTTTTATATTGTCGTTGTAAAATGAGCAAACTTTCAGAATAAATTTGCACACAAAAATGAAAGCATAGAAGTAAAATTGCTGCTCCGATAGTAATTCCATTTGTGAATGTGAATAATATTTTGATATCCATCTCGTAAAATCTAGAAATTACTGTGTAGCTTGCACAAGAAAACGTTAGGAAACCAATTAGGATGTACGTTGGTATGACAGTAACCTTCGTAATAATATTGTAGTTTCTGATCAGTAGCTGAATTTCGCGATACATTTGGAAAATGCGTTCTAAATCTTCTCTTTTCTTTATTCGAATATCCAGTTGTTGTCGAAACAGACGTAAGGATGACAGCAATGCATATGAAGTAATTAACAAAGTTATTACGATGTTGGTTGCCCCAAAATTCGTGAATATTCGCCATTGTTCATAGTTAAATATGAAATTGATTGTTGTCCTTATAGCTATTGGTAGGATATGTCCCACATTACCCCGTTTGCAATTAGTAATTTGGAACAAGCTATTCTTTGGATTTTGAATTGTTGGCAAAAAGTTCCATGGAACGTTTGGCGCCAATGCACAGGTTACCCCAAAGAAGATAGACGCGTTAAGATGGTTCATTCTAAAAAGCTTGCTTCCAAGTTTGACAAGTTTTGATTGAGATTTCTGCTTCCAGTAGGACTTGTCAAGGTTATCCGGGATATATCTTGTCTCAAAATCAAGTAAAGCATTAAGTAACTTTACAAAGTCGTTTGAATATATGTGATGACAGTATGCTGAATATGCGCTCAAAGTGAAGCAAACAACTTTGTATAAATTTAGAAATGTGTAGAATACATTGGATTGGTCTTTTGTTAGCCAAATGCTTAGTAAAGCAAATATAACAACGGAGCTTTGAAGAAGAAAGAGATATTTCCAAGTTATTTTGTTATAGATTTCAGAGGTTTTGAAATTTTTAACACCTTTCGAGTCTATTGATATATCGATTGGATAGGGAAACTTAAGCAAGGTTAACTTCTGACGGGAATTCAGAGTTTTCTCGATTTCTGGGAGTAACCCCAATGCTTCAAACATGGCGGTATTTAAATTAGTTCTTTCAAGTTCAAGAGTTGATGGTAGAATTCAAGGTGAAAATAAACCAACTACTATTTATAACGAAAATGGTAAATAACTTATTTATTTCATGGGTATATAACTCATGTTCAAAACTCATTAGCTTCGGCTGACATTATACTTGACAAAACAAGTTGTCGTGCTTGGAATTTTATGAGTCGTAAATGTCAGATAATTTCTAGCAATGCTTTATTTTGAAGTTAAATATTGAGAACCATTTACGCGTAGAAACGATTTTGAAGAGTGAAACATTTATGTAAAAGTTACGCAGGTTATGATACATTGCCCAATAAATATAAATATTTTATCATAACTTGAGCTAATGAGTCAAATATAACTTGTTAGATATCATAATATAAAAATGTGTTTTAGCTTGCTATGTAAATACGTAACTTAATGTAACATAATAATTTATCAAATAGAATACGGTTCATTAGTTTTTTGCATAAAACAAGAATAATGTAAACGATAAAATAACGACTACGTCTTTTGAATCATTTTACATATCACGTGATAATAGAGTGCTAATAATTTATTTAATTTATTGATTCCCTCCAACTGTAAGTGTCCCATGTTATTCTATCGAACAACTGACGATGAGTTAGCGATTCGTAATGTTTCTAAAATTAAAGGATATTATAGATTTTGTTCACATTTACTTTTTTTGTAAAAAAGGGTGTTAAAAAAAGATAACTTGAGTAAAATCATAAATTGTGCACTATGTCCTTAATTAATTCTTTAGTTCTTTCTTCTGCAAAAATATTGAAATTACGTACATAAAAAAGTAAAATTATAATAAAAAACCCATAAAATTTTATAGATGACATTGACATGTTCAAGTATAATTTATTGCAACACATTTTTTCTAGTAACTTTCCTTTTGTATTATTTCGGTAGAATATCTCTAACGATAGATCGAGAACGAAAAAATATTTTTCATAGAAAACATATCATAATATGTCGTTAGTTCATAAATCTACAATAATACGCTAAAGGTTTCATACAAAACCTGAAATTTCCGAATCGTTCCCACAAATGTTTATTTGCTTCAAAATAGTTAAAAAAACAATACATGTAATTTGAACGTGGACAAAGCATTAGAAACCACCTTGTCCTGAGTTACTAGTCACTTTTATTTAGTAGGTTGGTTATGAATGTTAAAAATATTCAACCTCGCATCTTATTTGCAACATTCCAGAAATTCCACAAATAAATCTTTTTACTGAAAATAAATATTTAAACGTAAAATTGAGGTGGCTTTAAAAAATAAGAATTATTTTTCTCTATGGCAACGAATGGTCCTTTAGCAATTCCTTTTATAAGCAAGTATGCTTCGTATATATTTCTACAAACATTTCGGAGTTCTTATAAATCTCATAGATCTTTCAAATATTAAAACAATTTTGGGCTTTAAATCGAATTTCTTAATATTTTATTCATAACACTAATACATCTTTGTTGTAAAGTAATAGAAGATTTAAAAAATTCTAAGGAACTTAGGAATAGCCTTATTTTAGAAGTTAAAAGTAATATCAATTATCTATAATAACTATCTTGAACTTATTTATAATTATTTAGCAAATAAACTCCTAATGGGACGGTAGTGCATATTTCAAGTTCATTCAGGTACTCCGGAAGTAAAATATTTCCAAGGAGAACTTTGCTCAGGAAATTTGCAAGGTCTTGCACAATCTTGTATATTGAGGTTACGTATCCATTTTACACCATTCATAAGGAAACGTTTACAAGGTTCATTGAGCAGATTATGGATTATTCGATTGAATTGTTACTATGGTAAAATGTATTAGTGGAACAAAAGGGAACCTAAAGTAGCCGCTTGTAAATTAGCAAACTATTTGGTAAAGTCTGGACCAAAGTAATTAAGGGTTCCAGACTCCATTTTGTGTAAAACTAAGAAACATATTTATTATATCGATATTAATCTGTTCATAAAATGATAACATGCTCTCGCTCTCAAGTTATTACATATATATGGCGCTTTTAAGAGCAAGGGTACATAATGCATACGTTAGAATTCTAATCCATTATTATTATATTTCTTATAGGCTTATATTTAAATAAAAATATAACTATTTATAACATAAGAAAGCAATTATTTGAATAAAGTGTTTAAAATTAGAACAAAATTATGCCCATATCTTACCAAATACCTAGTTTTACTTTTAAACCTTGTTCCCTCAACTCTAGTAAAGATATTATTTCATATGATGTATAGAATAAAATATAAGCATGTATAGCAACTTAACGTATTAAAAATAAACTTGGCTGATTTTTTATCTCAAACTGTACACGAAATGTTATATTGGGTAGTTCGAATTTTACATGATGCTGTTTGACATATTTTACCATGTTAACATTTTTGGTAATATGCCTTCCAAATTTATTACAAGCCATATTTTAGTTGTTCGCTCTAAAATATAAAAACATGCAAGAAACATGGCTGTCATGTAAGATTAATAATTAATTTAACACAACCACATTATATAGACCAAAGGTATTTTTACACAAGATTCAAAGGGAAATTCCTGGTAATTCTAATTTAAGAAAGACGTAAATGTAAAAAAAATTAGTCGAATAACTTTTATTTATATATCAAATGTATAAGTTTTATACTGCTGAATGTATGCTTTAATGCTAAAAATAATTTTAACACTAAAAAACTAAAATTTCTTCGCTGACAACTTATTTTAGATGAAAAAATATCCGACCTAATAACTATACAAATGTAGTCTTCTATTGCACTTTATTTAGCACAGAAGTCCTCCGATAAACGTTTGAACATAAATTTGTGAAGCCTTAAACCCACAAATATCCAAGTTTTTATTTTTTCCCAACACAAATATCACTTTTGTAATTGAATACACCATTTTGTCAGCAAATTTAAAATGTTACCCTCAAAGTTTTACAAACACTTTGGACTCCGCATAAAACTCACAAAATTTGCATTTGGAACCTACTATCTTTGGGATTCAAAAACGGATCAACTCATTGCAGCTCCGCCGTATCTTATATATGGAATGTAAGTCGCCGGAAAAAACCTACTCATTTAGAAATGTTTTCCATTCACTTTAATATGTTCCTCCATTCAATAGGTACATGGGACTTAACGGTGGAATCTGGCTTGTGGTTCTTCACAGTCTTCACATGTATCTAAAAACCAGCTCAAATGGCATTCCAGAGGAAAGGGACTCTGAAGATGATGAAGCAAAATCTTCTCGAAGCTTACGAGAATTTGCCACATTAATGATTCAAGCCGGAGAAATCTTACTAATAACTTGTTGCAACTTTCTCAACTACATATTCCTCAAACGAAGAAAAGTATTTATGAAACTGTTCAACGAGTTACTAAACTACAACAAGAAACTCTCAGGTAAAAAAAAACTAAATCATTACTAAATTATCAATAATGTTTAGAGATTTGAAATGAGATATTTATCTTTTTTTGCAGTTCTCATTGAAAAAGGCGAACTCACCTTAACAGATGACCAAAAACTTATAAACAAAGTGGGAACCACACTGCTCTACTTTACAATTGGCGTTTCCCTCGTTCTCCCATTTGGTATAATGGGAGCACTAAGCAACAAGATTGAACCACATCACCAAATGTTCGAAGAATATTTCGAAATGCCGCTTAAACTTACGTGGAATATTGTTCCACTAATCATAATGCTAACTTGCGCAACATACGGGGTGGGAACTACTGTTGGTCTAATGAGCATGGTTATCTGCATATACTACACTACAACAACTGTATGTACCGAGGCATTCACTCCGGAACAAATGTATCCAAAACCAAGAGACGGCCCTGGAAGATCGGCCATGATTACTAATGGCTTTGGCTTAAAATCCGATTTGGAAGTTGTTCAACTTTACAGAACGCAGCAAATATTCAACGTGCTGCTGAGTCAGGTATTCAGGTCAGTTCTCATTTCATTTCATCACATTGGCTTGCTAGCGACCGTAGTAGTTCTACTCGTGTTCACGGTGAAGTATCAGGAAATCATGAGCGAAGAAGGACCAGCCGCATATGCTATTGTATTGTCGTGCATTATGGCACCCATGGTTTTGATATATTTTCAATGTAAAATGGGAGGTGCGGTTGTGGATATTTCGGAAGACTTTAAGTTTTCAGGACAAAAGATGTTTCCGAGGAGGTCCATGTTTCGAAAGTTTGCAAAGAGTTGTACAACTTTCTACATTGAGGTGACATATCCATTCTATACGATTCATAAGGAGACGTTTACTATGTTTGGTGAGCAGGTTGTTGACTGGTCGATGGATTTATTGCTGTCCTAAAAACTGGAGCATATACATTAAATATATTATTGTATATATTTATTATCGAAAGCCATCAAAGTCACACTTGTTTGTTCTGCAAAGTATATTCACTATAGAATATTTTATAATTCTAATCGACACACGAATTTAAACAAATATTTTACTACAGCTCACAAAGAATCACTAAAAATTATAACTGCTACATCTGCTCGCACTAAATTATTGGAATACCGACATATATATTATAATATAAGTAGAAGCACATTTAACTATTGTCATATATATTAACTGTATACATAACTAATTAATTAAATATACATTCTTTACTTGCAAAAATTAAAACATCACTATATGTAAAAGTAGATTTTAGATTTAATTCTGGTTCCAAATATTTGAATATAAACCTTTAAAAATATAAGTCTAAATACAAATTTATACTTACATTTGGCTGTATTTTTCCAATCATTTATTATTCATATAGTTTTATATTGGCTCTACACAATTCACAAGTAGTCAGTAATAATTCTCTGGGCTGACCAGGGCTATCCTGCATAACATTTTGTTAAATAAAATTAAGTCTATATATGGCGAATATGGTTGTCGGGCACAAAAATATTTAGGTTGGTCAAATAAATGCGTTTTTAATGCAACTCGACGTTCTTAGTTAGTTATGAAGCTTTTTTTGTAAATATTTACACCTTTTTATCATATATGTTTGAGCGCTAAAAATTTGTTAATACTGAAGTGTAACAATCCCGTGGATGACATATTTTATATAAAAATACCATATCGAGGAAGAAGAACGAGTGCAAAATTTAGTTAAATTACATTTTCCACCAAAACCCTGTAACAGTAAAAAATATAAATAAATCAAGTGATGTAAATTTAGTTTATTTGGCCAACCTGGAATTGTCATAAACCTGATGTTTGAATATAAAACTCATTTCGTAACAAAGTATAAACACCTATTGTGTAAATTACTAAAACACAGTTGCTTTCAATTGGAATATTTAAAAATCGATTCAAAACATATTCAAATCGAAATGTAAAGAACATGTTGAAGATCAATCAATACTTATCACAAAGCTAAAATCCCCCTTTATCGGAAAGTCCCCAGGTAAAGTTGAAAAATAATATTTCATATAAAAGCTTTAAAATCGAACAAAAATAAAGTAATCGATACTTTTGTGAAAAAATATAATCAGTACTATACCAAAGTTTAATATAAGGCTTATATTGCCCTGCAAGTTTAGCAGTTTGTTATATGAGTCAAAGCATACTTTTGTGTTTGTGCTAATATCCAACGCTGTTATGAGAATACCTTCCCATGTTACAATATACTTGTTGGCATATATGATTTGTGATAGCGAAAATAAAAAGAGATCATCGGGAAAAATTGACCGTTCGTTATTTTTCCAAATAATATTGCGTTTTGTGAAGAAAATCAATGCAACTTGGAAAAAATACTAACGAACGAATTTTCCCGATGGTCCCTTTTCCCTTTCGCTATCACATTTAGTATTTTTTTAAGTACTTCTAACGATATTTTACTTTAGACTAAGTATACTTTCCGCTATTTTTTTACAAAAACAAACTCGTTCGTCATAATCTAAGTTAATACTTAATGAGGTTAAGTTCTGTAAAACGACGTAAGCATAGTATTATTTGCAAATGGTTATACTAACGAGTCATTTTTCATACGGCAGCAGTTCGTCACATGCGTAAGTATTATCATCTTTCGAATGCAAAGTTTTAAACCAAAGCAATAAACCTGGCCCAACATTACAATATATCATTATGTTTCCCCCAAAATTTTATAAACACTTTGGAAAACGAATGAAACTCAACCTCTTTTCGTCTGGAACGTTGGTAGATTGGGACAGTGAAACAGAACATTTGAAGCCAGCACCCATATATATGATGGGACAAGTGTAAGCTAAAAATATAGATTTAATAGTGAATGTTAATCCCATACGTATATTGTTTTTCAATGTAAATTCCAGATATCTTGGGATTTACGGTGGCTTCTGGTTTGCAGCTATACACATGATTCAAATGTATCTGAAATCACATCAAGATGAATTACCAGAGGATGGTTGCAACGGTGTAAAACCAACCGACTTGAGAAAATTCGCAACTCTGATTATCGAAGGTGGAGAAATAATGTTGGACCTGTGCATATCATTTATTGCACTTGTATTCTGTTTTCGGTACAAGATATTCATTTACTTGTTCAACCAGTTGATAGACTACAACAAAAAGCTGTCAGGTAATTTTTCAACCTTAAAAATAATATTTTAAAAATATGTTTTAATTTTTCTAAAACAATAACAGAAATGATAAAATCTGGAAAGCTTGTTCTCACTGACGACCAAAAGAATGTGATAAAACTGGTAACGTTCCTAAACTACTTGGTCATGTCCATCTCAACAGTTCTACCGTTTGGGATTGTGATGGCATTACAAGCAGAAATTGAGCCGACAAATCAACTATTTGAAGAATGGCTAGAAATTCCTTTCTCCTTCTCTTCGAAACTGGCTCCATTATGTTTTGTAATGATGGTTGGTACATTTGGGACTGGAACAATACTTGCTTTAATGATGAATGTCATTGCATTTTACTACATGACAGCACTCATCTGTACCGAAACAATATTACCCGAGGAATTTGAATCGACACCAAAAGATGGCGCTGGGCGATGTAAAATTACGACTGGTGGATTTGGAGAAATTGCGGATTTGGAAGTGATTCATTTGTACAGAATCCAGCAAATTTTGAATATTTATCTGAACGCATTTTTCAAATCGGTACTCATTTCCTTTCATCATGTTGGTTGTTTGGCAACTTCGGTAGTTCTTCTCGTATTTGCAATAAGATATAACACAGTAATTGGTGAGCAAGGTATAGTGGGATATATTGTGGTGGTTACATGTATGCTGTCTCCATTGGCTATGATATACTTCCAGTGTAAAATGGCTGGAGCTGTTGTGGATGTATCAGAGGATTTCAAATCAATGCCGGATAAAATGATGCCAAGAAAATTTCTGTTTCGAAAGTTTGCGAAATCGTGCACAACTTTCTATATTCAGGTGACGTATCCGTTTTACACGGTTGAGAAGGATACGTTTACAGGGTTTATGGAAGAGGCACAAGGCTATTCGATGGAATTGCTGTTGTGGTAATTATAAGTGTACCGTACCCTGAGGGGTTTTATATCACTCTAATTATGTAAATAAGAGTACTTATAGTCATTCAATTTAAAGATATGTTTTATTAGCCAAATTAGTTTGTATTTTAAGATATTATGAATACATACTGCCAATAAGACAAACCCATATATAATAATTCGTTCAGTTACAGCTGGTCAACTATGACGCAAATAAATATCGATTTATTGAGATATATATCCAATAATACATTTTCACATTTTATGTAAAAATAGTAGCTTGAGAAGTTTGTACATGGATTTGAAGCACTTTTCCCCGAAAATAGCTAATCCTAAGTTTTTGTACATGCTAACGATATACTTGGTTAAATTAGCTATCTATATTGCTAGTTGAAATAACTTATTTTTCATAGGTTTAAATTAGAGCTAATGTCAAACTATAAATTATATAATATTACAATTCCTAAAAATGCTTTAGAATAAAAAATAAATTATTATTTAATATTGATTGTTTAAATTAATTCTTTCTAAAAAATATAGCGAGAGCAGTTTTACTAAACGTAATTAAATTATAACGTAGATTTATTGCAAGAGTAATAGTATTTGATCTTGAATTGCTTGACTCATCATCTTAAAAACGATTTGATTTCAATGAAATGATTTTTCATGTTGGGGAAACAAAATATGCCAACGATCAGTTTAAACATCACTTAACTTCGACAGGAGACAAATAATTAAAGTTAATCCCAATAAACTCTAGTTGAAGTTTGGTAAAAAAAAATGATTAGAAAATATTGATTTGTGGAACGCTCAAATAGATGTATTACTATGTACAACATCTGCCAAAGTACTTATAAGCATTATTTTTTAACAGTAAGTTCAAATTAAATATGCAATAGTAGTAGTTAAGTTTCTAAAATTTACAATTTTGGCCAAATCAAGTTGATCATTTCAATAGCTCATTAGCTTATCTTAAAACGTGACTAGCGTAACATGTTAGTATCCTGTAACCAATACTGGATACTTATATCTAATTAACACAAATAAGTCTATTTTATACATTAAAGTATATATTTGAAATCAATAAAGAAAAAATGACCAAGTTAAGTCACATGTCGAATCCGAAAGTAAGAATTTTAAATCAGCTTATATTGATTTTAGATCAAAAGACTAAAATTCCAAGTAGATATTTTAAAACTAAGCCTGGAAACCTCTTTTGCCAAACCAAAAAACGCAAACTATTTTTCTAAACTTGACTAAATTATTCAGGCCAAAAAATTTAACATCAAATGGGTCGGGCAACTCTTTCAGTTTCAAAACCCTACCTCATTTTAGCTTATATTACTTTCCATATTCCAAGATTAAGCGCTATAATAAAGGAAGGCATACCTGATCAATCCACTTATTCAATTCGTTATATTTAACATATTTTTAAAACCATCTAAATATAAGTAAATTTAATGTTCATGTATTTCAGCGTACTTTGTCGCATTAAATTAAGGACAAGACACGAAACCAACTAGAAAAATATTTTATTATATTTAAACATATCGTATATCCCATTTTTTATTCTAACACACTGTTATTTTAAAACTCAAATTCGACAATAACTCACTTTAAAATAAGTTATATCTAATACCAAAAAAATAAGGTTTTTTGCGCAGTTAGTCGTTTAACTTTATTTCATACAAGACTCATGATTTGCTATACATTTGGTTCATGAGATTTTAATTTTAATCTAGTTTCTAGCGTTTTTTTGAAATAGAGTAGTAATTTGATGATCAGATTCATCTAAGCAGCTGCAAAAATGTTACCAGCAAAATTTTACAAACATTTCGGAACCCGAATTAAACTCACAAAGTTTGCAATGGGAACTTATTATCAATGGGACTTGAAAACTGAACAGCTTATTGATGCTCCGCCATATCTAATATATGGCATGTGGGTAGCTTCTAAAAATTCAAATTTATTAATTGGTTTAAACAATCTATTTGATTTAATATCCTTCTTTTTATAATTTTTTATAGGTGGGCAGGATTTGGCGGTGGATGCTGGCTTGTTGCTCTGCATAGCATACATATGTATTTGAAAACAAACCCAAATGAAATTCCCGAGGAAAACGAATCCGACGAGGATTCTCGATCGTTAAGGGAATTTGCAACTTTGATGATTCAAGGCGGGGAAGTTTTGCTTATCACTTGTTGTACTTTCCTAAATTTCATCTTTCTTCAACGAAGATTGGTTTTCATGAAACTGTTTAACCAGTTGCTTAACTATAATAAAAGACTATCAGGTAAATTTAATTGAATTTTTTTTTTTAATATTTAATTTTAATAGATTTAAAATTAACTATTTATCAATTAAATTTGTAGAACTCATTGAAAAAGGAGAACTCACCCTAACAGATGATCAAAAGCTTATTGTCAAGGTGTCAACTGCTTTGCTTTACGTTGTAACCGGACTCTCCCTATTTCTTCCATTCTTTATAATGGCCGCGCTAAGCAACAATATCGAGCCACATCATCAAATGTTTGAAGAATGGTTAGAAATTCCCCTTCGATTCGAAATGCATACGGTTCCATTAATAATCATGCTAACATGCGCAACATACGGTGTGGGAACAACTGTTGGTCTGATGTGCATGGTAATATGTCTATATTACACTACAACGACGGTATGTACTGAAGCATATACTCCAGAAAAAATGTATCTTACACCGAGAGACGGACCTGGAAGATCCAAAATGGTAACAACTGGATTTGGACTGAAAACGGATTTGGAAGTAGTCGAGCTCTACAGAACGCAGCAAATATTTAACGTGCTCTTGAGTTCGGTTTTCAGATCGATTCTAATTTCCTTTCATCATATTGGCTTATTGGCCACTGTTGTGAGTCTAGTGGTGTTTGCCATAAAGTATGAGGAAATAATGAGTGCAGAGGGTCCAGCCGCATATGCAATTGTATTTTCATGCATGATGGCTCCCATGTTGCTGATGTATTTTCAATGCAAAATGGGAGGTGCGGTTGTGGATGTTTCGGAGGACTTTAAGTTTTCCGGTCAAAAGATATTTCCGAGGAGAACCGTGTTTCATAAGTTTACAAAGAGTTGCAGAATATTCTATATTGAAGTGACATATCCATTCTATACGATTCATAAGGAGACGTTTACGATGTTTGGTGAACAGGTGATTGACTGGGCAACCAGTTTTCTGCTGGGGTAAATATAGAAATGAGTGTAAAGGCTTAGCAGTATAAATCATTACAGGAGTCAAAAGATGTCAATAGTTTGGTAAATTGCTGAATCCTTTTAAATTACATGTTTTGCAGCTTTCCTTTTGGTGTAGATGGATTAGTGGCACAGCTAAATTCTAAGATTGCACGTGATAAGAATTTAGTACCGCAATCTATCGATTAAAATATAAGCTTACAAAAATTTCAAATATATAAACCATGAATTAATAATAGTGAGGGTTAGAAATCGTCCAGAAATATTGTCAAGCATAGTCTAGGTATACCGTTTTGAAAACTAAGTCCATATATTAGCTAAATAAAATGATAAGAAGAGAACACAAAATATCGATTCTATAGTCAATCCTATCTATAGTACTTTGTTTTTACTTGTAGATTTGACCACTATATATTTTTAAGTATTAGTGTTTCATCTATATTGTACATACACCGCTTTAGCAAAATAAAGTTCTTTATTGTATGAGACTTTACGGAATAAGTTGGGTTTATGGCATTGATAAATGTATTTTATATAAATAATTTTTTAAATTTGCGCTTTTAATCAAGGGTAATTTAAATCAATTTTTAATAGGGTAGGCTAATACTTGAATAACAAGAACAAAATATGTACTACATAACTTATGATGTAATTTGTACTTCCTTGTCAATAATTTCCCGTTGTTCATGCACACGAAAAAAATTCACAAACGACAAAATTAACCTCCCTTATTAACAAGTAATGGTAAGATAATTTAAACCAAATATCATTGGGGTACCAACGATTTCGAACGATGATATTTAACAACACGTTACTTTGGCTGATAGGACTTTTTAGCTTTGTTGGGATATAAATAAACGAATTTTAGATCTTGTTTTGAATCAAATTATATGCTATAGAAACCACCGAGAGACATTGTTTTACTAATTCGTGTCTATAAGAACATTTATACGTATATTTAATTCAATATCTTTCATATACGCATTAAGAGTTCGAATTTTGGTTTGAATTATTAAGGACTTTGTTCTGCTTTCGATAATTTCCTTCTATTAAATAAGACATGTGCGTAATTGTACCCAGACTTTAACGCGTGTGACACAAATACCTTAGTTGATTATGGACTGTAGAAGCTGGATCAGCTAATAAATTTAAAGCTTTATCAGACGTAGCTACGAGTAAATATTACCAGAAAGAATGGAACACCTTCCATATTTTGTTTACGTAGCATTGTTCCCGATGATCTTTTCTTTGGACCCTTTATTAGTTGTACTGGTTTTACTTTAAAACTAAAGTGCATGGGTGTTTATAGGGTATGAAAGCTAAGTTTCCTTGATGGGCGAGGGCCATCTCAACAATTCCACTGTTTGGAATTGTAATGGCCCTACAAGCAGAAGTTGAGCCGACAAATCAATTATTTGAAGAATGTCTCGAAATTTCTTTTTCATTCTCTTCAAAACTGGCTCCATTATGTTTTGTCATGATGGTTGGTACATTTGGAACTGGAACGATACTTGCTTTACAGATTAATGTCATTGCTTTCTACTACATGACAGCACTCATCTCTACCGAAGCAATATTACCGGATGAATTTGAATGGACACCAAAAGATGGCGCTGGATGATGTAAAATTACAACAGGTGGATTTGGAGAACTAACGGATTTGGAAGTGATTCATTTGTACAGAATCCAGCAAATTTTGAATATTTATTTGAACGCATTTTTCAAATCGGTACTCATTTCATTTCATCATGTTGGATGCTTGGCTACTGCGGTTGTTCTTCTAGTATTTGCAATACGATATAACACAGTAATTGGTGAGCAAGGTATAGGGGGATATATTGTGGTAGTTACCTGTATGCTGTCGCCATTGGCTATGATATACTTCCAGTGTAAAATGGCTGGAGCTGTTGTGGATGTATCCGAGGATTTCAAATCAATGCCTGATAAAGTGATGCCGAGAAAATTTCTCTTTCGAAAGTTTGCGAGATCTTGCACAACTTTCTATAGTAAGGTGACCTATCCGTTTTACACGGTGGAGTAGGATACGTTAACTGGGTTTATGCAAAAGGCACAGGATTACTCGATGGAATTGCAGTGGTAAGTATGCCCATAGCATAGCGGTAGATGACTTATGTTCTTGTGAACACAAATAATAAGAGTACCCAATGTAATACATTTTAATGATAATTCATTTCTGCCCAAAAATATTTGTAAATTGTAACATTATTAAAGCATATAAGGAGAAGACTAAGTTAGATGTATTTAAATTTTAAAATAAATCATGTAGTTTTTAGAGCACAATCAGTGATATTTGAATTTGAGTTACTTGATTTCTCATTTAATGACTGTACATGTTAAAGACAAAGGATGTTATCGATCAGTTTAAATACAATACACAATACAACCTGAATTTAAATTACTCTGTCAAGTTGTGGTAAAATGTGTAACCATGCACACAGACACGTACACAAAAAATTTATACTAACGGTTTAATTGTCTGCCAGATTAAATTTTCCCTGATACCGCATACTGTATTGGCAATATCTCGCCATTCTGTATTGTCCCGATGAGTATATGTATTATGTGGAAAATTCAATAGAATATATTTTAATGCTTAGATAAAAATGGTGTAAAGATATTCTAAAACGATGCTTCGAATTCTCCTTTTCAAGTTGAAAAAGGTATGTCAATTTCACAACTCTACATAACCAAACTTGTATAATTTTTATTATTCCTATTTTAAATGCATACATGTAACATTAGCTTATTTAATGCTTTATTTCTCAATATTTAAAATCATATAACTACAAGTAGATTTAAAATTCATGTTAGCTATACGCAATGTATCGGATATATATGAACAAAGAGGTACAAGAATTAACTTAAAAAAGCTTTACTGGATTTTTCCACGTATCAAATATAGCTAAGTTCTTCATAATTTAATGCTAAAAAATGTTTTTCTTTAAAAAAAAAGTTTTTTTTAGAACTGACTTCATGACAAGCTTTATCTAATCCAAAATCCTTTTTTTGCGCAGTTAGTATTTGAATTTTAGTTCATATAAGACTCTCACTTTGCTAGCAATTGTCCTCAATTTAGATCTTACTTTTTTTCTTGCGTTTTTTTGTGAAATGAAATACTATTTTGAACTTTTGCTTCAAGATTAAACTTGTGTAAAACAAAATGTTGCCTGCAAAATTTTACAAACACTTCGGAACGCGAATCAAACTCACCAAGTTTGCACTGGGCACTTACTACCAATGGGACTCGAAAACTGAACAACTTGTTGAAGCTCCGCCGTATCTTATTTATGGAATGTGAGTAGCTTTAAATTTCTAAAATAAATTCAAGTATTTATTGGTTTTTCTCTTTCAACTATTTAATTGACGGTCTTTTTTACAAAGCTGGGAGAATTAGCACATTTTTCTCCAAAAAATCTGAAATGCAGCTTATAAGATGCTTTAGGTAGTACTTATTATTATTCGATTTTTTTGACCCAATTGACCCCATACAAGGGGGCTAGGTCACATCGTAGTTTAAAACATGCCCGCGTAAGTCGCGCCTCCCGCCAAAACGGTAAGAGATATTAACAAAATTCTTTTTGATTCTAAAAGAGAAAG
>JAQFZG010000840.1:0-26190 GCA_034695465.1 Entomobrya nicoleti | reverse complement strand
ACAAATACACTACAACACACCAAATATTTAACAAATAATATTTAAACTTAGCTAATTGTCGTACTTACACCACTCAACTATGAGTCATTGTTTATAAAAAGTTAATCAGAGTGAAGCATGGACCAAATACTTAAACCATTCACTTAACTCCCTCAATCTTCTAGTTTATTTTAATTTGAAGAAAATTAATAGCAATCTAGTATATATATTTTTTAAACCTTGCCAAATGTGATAAAAAACCAATGTCAACTATTCCAATACTTAACTTGTCTACTAGTTTAATTAAAGTTGGAAGAACAAGGAGAAAAAACAATTAGCTAATTGATTTTTAGTGATGTTACCTGGGTGATAAAAAAAAAATTAATTGGATGGCTGAGACGTACGCCTACCAAGTCTCGTAACTATTTAGTTTATTATTTTGGAGATAGGGACAGACAGACAGCAGCGCATTTAAGTATTATTTTGTTTAGTTAAACTTTAATTACAATTAGTTACTTTTTTGTTTCCGCTGGGCTTCTATCAGGTGAGCTGTGAAAAAAAGATAAATAATTGAGTTTAGTTGAAAGCTATAATAATTGTTTTTGTGATTAAAATATTAATTGTTATATTTTGTTTTAAGTTGTTTTTTGTGTGAGGTCACTTGTTAATGGTGGCGTTATCGTTGGACCGTGAAAATGGCGTCGGACACAGAAGCTCTTACTGGCGAGAGTACAGAGACGAGAGACTATGGCGAAAGTGTTTCGGTTGAAAAGGGATGCTTTTTTCGATGGTGCGATCCCCGCAGTGGATTCCATCGCTTCATTGCCCTCATGTTCATGTGCTTTCTAGGATTCGGTAATTATACCATTCTAATTAACTATTTCTTAATGTGGCTTGGAAATGAGAAGATTTTTTTTAATTGGGTGGGTGGTATATTTTTTTGGTTATCAGGTTCATATTTCTGTTACGATAATCCTGGGGCGCTGCAGGATAACTTTATAGATGACTTGTCAATTACAACAGCTCAATTTGCTCAGCTGTACAGTTGGTATTCATGGCCCAATGTGGTCTTGTGTTTTGTGGGAGGTTTCCTGCTAGACAGGTAATTGCTAATTACTTAAAACTAAAAGATTTTAAATTAGAATTGTTAATTATGATTGATTTACACTCTATTTATAATTTTTGATTTAATTTGGCAGAGTGTTTGGAATCCGTTTTGGAACAGTGATCTTTTGTGTATTCATTGTGATTGGTCAGCTGATATTTGCACTTGGTGGTATTTTCGACATGTTTTGGCTCATGATTGTCGGTCGCTTCATTTTTGGGTAAAAAAAGAAAATTACACTCAAATATAATTATTCTTTAAAAAAAAATATAAATGTTAATTGTAATTATAATTTGAATTGTATGCATTTTTAACAGGGTTGGAGGTGAATCGCTCGCAGTCGCCCAAAACACGTATGCCGTAAGTTGGTTCAAAGGGAAGGAGCTGAATTTGGTATTCGGCTTACAAATGAGCTTTGCGAGGATAGGTTCCACAGTTAACTTTTTAATAATGGGTAGTGTCTACGCCTGGATGAAACAGTACTTTACTGGCTACACCTGTCTCGGATTTGCTTTACTTGCTGGTACGTTAAAAAAAACTTTTAAAATAATTAACTTTCCAAAAAAAAATTATTTCAAAAAAATTATAATTTTTTTAAATTAATTATCTTTACAGCTTTACTGACCTGCGTGATGTCCCTCTTCTGCGCAATGGTCCTCGCCGTCTTCGACTACCGAGCTGAAAAGGTGCTTAAACGGGACTCCGCCGGTCCAAACGAAGTAGTCCGCTTATCCGACATCAAAGACTTTCCCGTCTCGTTTTGGCTCATGTGTGGCTCCTGCGTCGCCTACTACGTTGCCATCTTCCCTTTCATTGGCCTGGGCAAGGTGTTTTTCGAGAGGAAGTTTGACTTCACCCCAGACCAAAGCAATACCGTTAACAGTATCATTTACATAGTTTCCGGAGTTTTCTCCCCGATATTCGGCATGGTGATTGATAGGTTTGGGAGGAATATCTTTTGGGTGTTTCTTGCCATTGTCGCGACAATAGCGAGTCATGGACTGTTAGCCTTCTCCTTTATAAATCCTTATGTGGCTATGGTCAACATGGGATTGGCTTATAGCTTGTTAGCAAGTGCCTTGTGGCCAATGGTCGCCTTGGTTGTTCCAGAATATCAACTGGGAACTGCGTATGGAATGTAAGAAGAAAAAAAATCTAAAAAATAATTACTTTAAAAAAATTATTTTTTAAATTAATTAATTATTTTTTAACTTTAATTTAAAGTATGCAAGCAGTGCAAAATCTAGGATTAGCTGTGATAACTAGTGCGGCTGGCTACATTGTGGACAGCGTAGGATATCTGCTACTTGAAGTATTCTTTCTTGCCTGGCTCTGCCGTAAGTACTCAATTCATTTAATTATCTATCATTTTTAACTGCACTAATTTTTAAAAATTTACAGTTTTTTTTAAATTTAAAATCACTACAATTTAATTTTTTAAATAATTATGATTTAAATCAAATCCCATTTTTAAAATTTATAATTTGCCCATAAAAACATGACCACACTATATAAACTAGTGGCATTGGTGATGATCCTGCTGCTATGGTTTTGGGATACCGATGGCAATTTAAGTATGACCCCCTCCCGTCGAAAGTTAATTTCACAGTTAACTACAAGTAATGATGACGGCGACGACGACGGTGTTGCCTTTATCCACAACGATGGATTGGATCAAGGGGATAATTAATTTGTATTTTTTTTTCTCTAAAAAAATACATAATTAATTTTCTCCGAAAAAAAAATGCTCCACTTTAAAAAAAAAATTCTGCTCAGGTGAACTTTCTTTTTTGTTTTTTTTCTCTCGCTTTTTATTTTCTTTCTACTTTTTTGTGTGCTTTAGTGTCATTGGCTTGTACAATATTGTTGTGGCTACGTGATTCTTCCCACACTGGTGTTCTCAATATGTCCATTGAACAACGAGATGCCTGGGATCATCATCGAATGTGAGCATAAAAAAATTAACTTTGTTTTTGTCAAAAAAAAAAAAAAAATTGTCAAGCAAAAAAACAAAACAAAGTTTTTTATTTCAAATTTTCCAACACCACCCAAAAAACAAATCCTTTAAAAAAAGTATATACAAGTAGATTATATAAAAAGTATATCTATTTATTTAGTTTGCACACTTATTTTTTTATCATTTAAAAAAATTAGTTGAGAAAATTTAGTAAAAAGTATTTTTTATGTAAAATTTATGTACGTCCGTCCGTCCGTACACACACCTCTATCACTACCAACCAATTATAGTCGGTATATCAGTTTGTGTAATTTTTACTAGTCTTTTTTTGTGATGCTTTTACACCAAAAACAAAAGAGAAATACAATTTAATTTGTATTTTTAAATGTTGCTTAATTATAATTACATTTTAGACTATCTTTTTTTATATCTCTTTCTATAAAAACTTGTAAAGCAAAAATTTGTCCACCTTATTTTTGTACACGTAGGACTTTTTCCATTTAAAAAATATATATGTATATTTTTTTCCTTCTTTTTCCATTTGTTCTTCAATAGGTCTACTTTATACTTCACAAGTAATTAAACAGCTACTTTACTATTTTCCTTTTAACAAAAAAATAAATAGATTATGAGTAAATTTTCGAAAATATGATAGGTTTTTTTTTAGTAATTTCAATTATTTTTCAGCTTTTTAGCAAGCACATTTTTTTATCTGATATTTTTTTTTCTAAAAAAAGCCTATCGTTTTTTTTGTTCGTTTTTGTGTGTGTGTTCTGCAGGCTAGCAGAATCTCTGGAAAGGGACCAATTGTTTTCAACTGCAGTACCCACGGTTGTACCTAGATCTGATTTCCTAATTAGAAATCGATATCTAAGTAGGATCGGAGCTCGAGTAAGCAAAAAAAGTTTTTCATCAAAACAAAAAATTGCTTTGCTACAAAAAAAATTATACTGCACTAATAAAATGGCACAAACAAAAAAAAATTAAATTAGGTCAATATTTTTCTACAAAATAGTTCTAAATTTTTTTATAGTAATATAAGTTGGGGGTAAAAAAAAGAAAATTAAGAATTTCAAAAGTTAGCCATGATTTTTTCAGTAAAGTAATTAATTTTAGTTGCACGTTCATTTTACAGATTGAAGTTACTCGAGTGTGGGAAGAGAAACTAGCGAAAAAACGATGAATAATCTATAAAACAAAATTATAATACTCTAATTACTGCTTCTACTAATTATTAAAAAAATTAAGGTTAAATGTAATGGATAATTAATCCATTTATTTTTACGCTTTATTTCTATCTACTTCTCCGAGTCCATTTTAAAAAAATGCTTTTTTTTCATTTTAATTATTTTTCTTCACTAGACTTGAAACACACGGGGTTTTCCTGGTTTGATTTTCCAATTAAATTATTACCTTTAAAAAATACTTAAATAGCTTGGTAAATTATTTAATTAGCTTAATTACAAAACAATAATTATTAGCAGCCTGACCTACTAATATATTTTTAACGCGCATGCGCATGTGAGATCATCTTCAAATTAATTAGCAACAAATTTTTCTCATGCACGCACGCTTAACTATGTATCCATTTTTTGTACAAAGATAAATTATCTTTTTAATGATGGTTTGCTAATTGAAACTTTTTTTTCTATTATTTTACTTTTTTTAACAGCTACCAGCCTCTTACGACCCATCCGTTCGAGGAATCGTCTATAGAACTTTAAGATGATACAGTACTCCTTACAATTAAAAATATTCTCATCAAACTTGAAAGATTGATAAACTTCACTGTTTTTTTTGAAGAATCTTTTTTTACATATCTTAAGTAACAATTTTTTTTGCTTAACCAGTCATTTATCTGTATTGTTTATTATAGTAAAAAAAACAATCATATTTTAATTTATACAGAAGTAAAATATGTATGTATGTCTAATAATTTTAGTTTAGTTTTAGAAAAAAAAATAATTAGCTAAAAAAATGAATCTTTCTAAAAAAATAAAACAAGCTTGTGTGCTAATTTTTTTCTTCTTCTGAGCTGACAGACAATAATACTTTTAAGATAAGTGTTGTAAAAATAAAAAGAAAGAACTGAAATGTAATCTAGTGATTTAAGTAAAAAATATATATGATATACTGTTATCCATCAACAAAAAATACAAATTATTTTAGAGTTTCTATTTAGCTGACAGAATTTTTTTTTGTAAAAAAATGTGTAAAAAAATATTTTAAGTAAAAAAATTCTAATGTAACCTAACTTTGTTTTTTTTCTACGCAAATATATTTCTACTGGCGCGTTGTGGCATTGCAAGTAAATATGCTGTGCAAAACAAAATAAAGAAACAAACAATTTTTGTCAAAGATTTTTTTGGGGGTTATAAAAAATATAACAATTTTATTTTATTTTAATGTTCAGTCCATAAAAAATATAGTTAATTCATCAGTTAGAATTGAATTTACAATCCTAGTCATTATTTCATAAGAAAAACTATAATATATTTTTTTCAATTCTTAACTAAAGTCCCCATTACATAAAGTTCCCTTCACCGGTTAACATTTACTAAGTTACAATAACTGCTCATTACTGAGGAAAATGGAGATCTTGCTCACTTTTATACATCTAGTTTAACAACAACAATTAATTCATCAAAAATAACATTTTATTTTGTATCCCCCCACCAAACTCACTTAAACTATTTTCTAGTCATTTAACTGATTAACTAACAAAACTAACTTCCGAAATCATTAATGTTGCTGAAGGCAAACACAACACACCCATCTATAATTATTTTTTAAGTTTTAGAGACCAAGCTGAACTTAGTCCTTCTTCACCACTAATCCATTTATAATTAATTATTCGTACTACATTTTCAGAAAACTTTTTTAAAACTATCTAATCATATTTCTCCAGAAACGTTCTAGTTTCTGCATTGTTACTAAACTCAAATTCAATTACAAACTTTTTAACAATTCGTATTTATATTTCAACTTCCTTACATTTTAATATAACTAAACAATTGATAGTCATCAGAACAGGACAATTAATTTTACTTACATCTATTAAGCTGATAATAAATTCAATTTAGCTTAAGATACAAAAGTTAATTTATTTTTCCCCAGAGTACCCACTTTACAAATAATATAAAGTGGTGCTGATATCCCGATGAGGAGCAGCTTTGACGTGACGGATGAGTAGAGCAGACAGCTTGTGCGCATACTGAAAACAAAACAAAATTAATTAATTTTACAATTAAGTATATTTCCCAATTTAAAAACTAACTAACTTTCAAAAGTTATATGACATACCTGAACCATAGCAGGCACTCGAACTGTTCCAGACCAGTTGAAGTACTGGAAGCACGTGGCGTACGCATACTTCTGGATCAAATCTGGCTTGATTTGATCGTCAGTGTCAAGGATGACGAAATGGGTAGGGTTGACAGTTCCCTAAAAATAAAAATAAAAATATTAATTAATTAAACTCCTTAGCATGTCAAATTGACAAATTAGCTAATTTAAAAAAAGCTTAACTACTCACCTGTCGCACTTGCTGCGAGACAATGTAGAAGTCATAGTAGTGCCTACGAGTAACTACGCTATCCACAATAGATCCAGGTTGAGGATTATCAATCTTCCGATTCTAGAATAAAAAAGAAGGTTAAAATTATCTCCCAACACTTTATTCATGTCATCTCATTTACTAAACATGACATGATGACCAACTTACAATTTTAGCAAAGAACCGCTGAGGAATCCGCTTGGTGACCACGGTGAACGTGAACTTGAGCTCTTCTCCACAAATCTTAAAAGCAGCCTTCTTCATCTGCCCTGCCTCACTACTCTCCATTTGCTCGAATGATCCCAAACTGCCTCCATCTCGGAACACGACGATCCTATCAGGATACTTTCCACGGTGCTGGAAATAATTAAAAAAAATACATTATAGATTTATTTCCCAAGTGAAAATCCTCCAAAATCTTAATTAAAAAAAATCTTTTTCACTTGCCTTGTGAAACATTTGAAGAGCATCCACCGTGAGCAACTGCAAGCTATCTGCCAGCTCCTGATGTACCTTTGAAGTACTCGACTTGCTGAAGAACTTTGTACACTCGTTATTCAAGCTGGCAACCAAGCACATCACGCTAGCATCCTTCTTCAACGGGTCGTGAGCTGCATCGATCCCGATGAACATTACGTCAACATTCTGTGCATGCAAATAAAAATGTAAAAAATCTTCTCTCATCATCTTTCCACATTTCATCCAGGTTAAAAAACTATATGAAAAACATACCGGTGGCATCCCCAGCTGCAACGCCCATAAAGATCCTCCCAATTTACAGTTGATTTGAAGCGCAATCTTGATGACAATTGAGCGCAACCTCTTCTCATTTCCCAACGTCTTGGACACAATGCACTGGGATGGCACGGGCACGTTCGCAATGCAGTATCGCTTGATCGCACTGTAAATGTCATCCCGCGCTCCGGGCATTACAACTACCACAAATTGCACCTGTAAAATGCACACAATAAAAAAATAACACAGCTTAGTAGTAATTTGACAATTTAAATTTTCATTTTAAATACAAAAATAAATAAAAAATTTAGTACCGAGTCTGGTTTAGGGCAGTGCTGCTTGAGTGCGTCATTGAAATGGGAGGGATTCATTCCCTTCAAAACCACAACTTCTCCACTCTCCATCATGTTAATCCCAAGTGGTTTTGCTACCTCCTGATAACATTTGATGAAAGCCTTCGCCTTATCCGAATCCCTTCCAGTACAAATCACCACAAATCGTCTAGTGACAATCTGGAAAAAAATTAATCAAACGAATAGTTCCCATCACTAACCACCCAATCAAGCTATTTTATAAAAATTATAAAAAATAGTGTAAAGTCTCACCGGTTCATACACCCCTTTCCCGGATTCTCGACTGAAATCTGGTCCAGCCTTGACAAGCGGCCTGGTTCCTTTAGCAAATTGCAGATTAGGACCATCAAGCTGTCTTCCAACCACTTCAATTAAGTCCTTTTCAATGTATAAACCCCAATTTCCAAGAATCGACTTCACGTCTTCGTCACCTGTAATTTAAAAAAAACAATAATTCAACATGTTAGTCATTCCAACTTCAAAAAACAAACAATAGTCTAATTTATAACTGACTTACCCAAAACTCTGTTGATAAATTTATCCAAATTGGTTACACGTTGAGCCGGTACGATACGAGTGGAATCAGCCAAGTCAGTCATCACCTTAAAATTCTGCTTCTGATCTTCAGTCAGCCCGGTGATGTAGCAACATTCTGGCACCAGTGCCGCAAGGCGCTCTCCTTCACCCTCCACAGCACGCTCGTTCTTCCTTGGCTTCAATTTGGAAATTAACATGGGCTGTTGGTCATCAGTTACATTCACGGTTGGATACCGTTTCAGATATTCTTTGAAGTTCACCTAAAATTTAAAACAATAAAATGAAAAGACATTAAAAACTACATTCTAATGAGCTATTATATTTTTTTAAATACACAAACTCGTCACCTCTTTGCCTCTGTGGTTGAACTTGGTGACAGGCTGCATGTCCCAGGCGACCTCATCAATCTTGTAGCATTTATAGTTATACTTTGTAATAACTATCTTATTAATTATGAACTGTTCAAACGTCGCCTTGAAATTAGGATTCCCCCTTATTTTATTCCTTCAAAAAAATAAACGAAAAAATACTTTCATTGTATAACTTTCAAATTTTTCCTTATATCCTCCATAAAATAGCACAAACTTACAAATGGTCAAGCACAGTGTCCTGTCGAAGAACACGATTGCTAGTATCCACACAGATCATCAACCCATCTTCCTGATTCTCAGTACACAAGCTTGTGCCAGGCCAAATTTCCAACCTGTAATAAATGATTTCAAATACAGATCAGTAAACCAACTCATCAAGTATATCAATTTAAAAATACTTTTAAAAAAAATACAGAAAACTTACTTATGTTGATCCAAAGTTTTACGCATATCCATATCATAAAATTCACGTCTGATCTCCTTGTAGTTCAGTTGACGGAGAATGCGGTTCAGCAAAATGTTAAAGAAGACTATGCAGTCGCTCATGGGTCGAACCTTGACGTAAGTTACGGTAATTTTAAACTGATTCTCCACATCTTCACGAAGATGAGTTTGGAAGATGGTCACCTACATTCACACAAAAATAAACAATCTTGTTAATTTCCCAAAAGAAAACTAATGGTTGATAAAATTTAAAAATAAAATTCTTTGACTACTCACGTCACTATCCAAAATGTAGGGTAAAAATAAAATCATTCCATCAAAGCTTTTCGTTTGTCCCAGTATCTCTGTCGCCTGTGCGGTTCCAACCAATTGTCGCCTCATTCTCACATCCTCAACTTGCGGCTGGATGGATACGTGGTACTCCACTATTCCTTTATGACCCGGCTTCAACTTCAACCTCATATAATTTGTCTTCATTGGAACTCTACAAATTAATCAAAGGTCACAAGGTTAGTTGACTTTTCAAATCTATTATCTTAGATAACCTTGTGAAAGAGGGACACTTACGCTGTTCCCTTAGTTCCACTCCGATTAACGACCGGCTTCTCTGGGACGACAGTTGTGACAGTGGAGCCACGACCTGACTGGATCGATGCATTTTGAAGGGTATCCGCTGGAGCTCCTGCTGCAACTTCAACATCTATCACAGACTCGGGAGAACTTTGTTGTCGCGGGGTGGCCCCAGCAGGTTCCGGTGGCGTTCCTGGAAGTTGACTATCATTCGAAAACTGGTCTCCATGATCCTGTGATGGAGGGGGAGGCTGTGACGAACCTGCCACTTGGTCCATCAAACCTGGTTGAAGTCCTGCTGCAACTGTCCTGCCCCGACCAGCTCCTCTTCCACGGGAGCGACCTCTGTCGGATTCGCAAGGATAAGCACCCTCCCGAGGGGCAACATACATAGCATCAAAAGTCTCCCTGAGCGCTTGTCCCTGAAATACAACAAAAAAAATCCAACGAATTAGTTTTCCAATAATTAAAATTATTAACTGCAACAATTTATCAATTTTACGACAAATAAATAAATAATACTTACCGCTGGACTCAGTGGTGCCGACGGAGATTCCTGCACTTGAACTGCCTCATATCGGTCCGCGTGAGGAGGTTCCTCCGGAGCTGGGGCTGGTGCAGGTGCAGATGCCGGCGGGGAAGCCGGAGGATCCTGTCCTGTAAGGGTCCGCCCTCTACCCCTCCCTCTCCCTCCACCCGTAGACCTATTCTCCATCTTCGACCTCCTTCACTAAAACAAAAATAATAAATAAAACACATTAATTAACATAACAATTAACATAAAACTCCACTCTTACTATCCTATCAACATTAAAAACACAATTATCACTTACCTCAACTAATTGCGTAATAACTCAAACCCAACTGAAAACAAATTAACTAGACTATGACGTAATTTAAAGTAAAACTGTCCTCGAACAGTTCACTAAAGTTTGTAATTTTCACCACTAAAATTACTAAAACTATCACCTCTAATTAAATTTCACTATCAAATTAATCAAAATTAATCATTGTTTCAGTAACAATCAGCATTAAAAACTGACCAAGACAAACGTGAACACATCAAAAGAGTACTGAACACGGAGCTCAGGCATCTCAACATCGTTCTCTCGCCATCTCCAGTTGTGTAATGAAGCAGCCACGGCCACGGCTCCGATCTCCAAGTTCCATTCCAAAAACGTATACAACAAGCTGCATTACAAAATCCTCCCATCCAAAATGGAGACGGAGAGAAGAAGGTTCGATCTGAAACGAAACAAAGAAGCCTTTCTCTTTTTGCTTCGCTTCGAACCCGTAGCCAATCACAGCGCAGTATCCCTACGCCAGTTTCAGTCTGCTTTGCTTTCTGGCTTGTTTGTAGAGGGAAAAAAGAGGAGAAAAAATACAGAGCAGCGCAAACGCAACGCAGACTTGATTTGTTGCAGTGCAGAGAAGCTCTCAGCTCTGCAGTTCTGCACTGCGTGTGTTCTGCCCCATACGTTTTGAATAAAAGCTTTGCGTTTGCTTCGCTGTATTTTTCTCTTCTCGAAAAAATTTATGCTAATTTTTTCGAGAAGAGAAAAATACAGCCTTGCTTCCTCTCCGTTCCTTCTCTTTTTTGTATTTATTTGCTTGTTTTGACTATTTTCAGTGCTGAAGTGCTGCTGGCCGTGCTGGCCTTGTAGTTTTACATAAAATGTAAAATTGAAAAAAATAGACCACCATGTAAGCAAGCAAAAAAAGCATGTTTGTAGAACGACGCGATTCAAGTAATTTTCAGAAAAATAAGTTCCGTATGTCCGTTTATGACTTAATTGTTTTGTCTGTCTGTCTATTACTAATTAATTACTATTCACGTTACTTAGTTGAAATATAAAGAGGCTCAGCTCAATTTATTTAATTGATTAGGCAACTAGTAAAAACAAGGTAAAGGAAACATAATTACCCAACCGTAAGATCATAATCATAAGTTCAATATTCTAATTAATTGTTTAAATGCGCAATTAAATGTCGTAACATATGGAACAAAGCTTATTGAGCTATTTATTGAAAAAAAATTGAACCAACCCTACAACCAAGTAAGCCCTCTGCCCTAACACAATAATTGGTTAAATTTGATGCATTTATGAAAAATGTTTTAGCTACTATTTTAATTCGTTTGTGTAACGATTTTTAAAATATCACGACGACGCGACCAATGTAACTCAACGCAACGCGTTTGTCTTGTAGACTTGTGTAAGGTACATCAGACATCTTATCCTCTCGTTCTCCCTCTTTCCCTTCACTTTGCGTTTTACATAAATATTTTCTCGGTGGCATCCATCCTCCATCGTTATCTCATCCTCACGAATTTTAACGATTGTTAAATTGTCCATGTGGATACGGACGACGGAGAGGAATGCTTCTTTCCACACAACTTGCAAATTACTTTTAATCGAGTGTGTGCTAATTTAGGTATCAACCAACATCACTAAAATTCCAGTCTGACCTGAAAAGTTAACGGAATGGCGAGGACTAGGCTGTCGTGTTGAAAAATGATGGCATGTTCATTCGTTCGATGTTCATGTCATAAAAATGGCTAAATTGGATGCTTATGAAAAATTAAGAAGAAAAGGTCCAAGGTCCAGGTAAGTCAACTCTTTTTGTTATTAGTTAGCTATGTTTTATGGTTTGATGGTATTTTAAAAGTTAAGCACTCACTTTTATTTCACTCTGGATTATTTATCCGAATACCAAGCAATAATTCACCCTTCAACAAGCTCATGAAGGAACGTGTCAATCTTTAAAGTATTCTTCATCCAATCTGTTTCCCTGTTTTTCCTTCATCTCTATTTAGATCCCCCCCGTCCCCCACAACTCCAAATCAACCTGCTATCCAAAATGCTCAAATCCTCCTTCAAAACTGCAGCAATACTCATTCCTCCTCCCTCCCACGCATCACAAGGCTTTGATAAAATATTTAATGTAGTTTGGTACCATATTCACCTTGAAAAGTTTCATTATTTGAAACCGTTTAAAATTAAATATGAGTTTGCAAATATTCATGCATGATATGATGCATACACAATACACATATTATTCCATTCCTCATTGAAAAGATCCTTCTCCTGCATCCCATTTTTGTGCTTGATTTCCAGTCCAGCTGAACTGTTATAAAACTTGACTATTCCCATTCTCCTTTCAGTTCAATCAATTCATATGCTCTCTCACATCTCATACTTTACCATCCCATTATATAGCGAGCGAGACATCTTCCCACTTTCCCAGTTAAGCTTGTCTTTCAATTTTCAATACTGGATTAAAGGTATGAGCATGCAAATTCTGATAATACCTCAAATCTCAAATCCCAACTCCCTTCACAAATCATTGTTCCATCTGAACTTATTAAGTGACAAGATCGTTTTGCCATTCATATGCCGAATTGCCGACTGCCGACTGATAAAATGCAACGATAGTCTGATAGTATGTTATCCAACAGGAAATTGAGCAGACAACGTCTCATAATGCCCCAACAACATCCAGAGATCATCAGCAATCATATACAATAGAGATCCCATCTCAACATTTCTAGCTCATTACACACTGCATTTCTTTTTTAGCTCAGTTAATCATCATCATCACTCCACTTGAATTTTTTTAAACCATATAAAAGGAAGTCAAAGTAAAATTCTCCATTCATCTTAAACCATCGTTTACGCAAGCCCTATTTTTACTCCAATTTTCCAGCCAGCTTCTTCCAATTCAGCAAAACTGTTAAAGCTTTCCATAAGCTTCCTTTTTCTTAGTCTACTTTAACGAAATCATGACTCATCACTTTTTTTAGTGTACATTCTTTTAAGCCGTGACGATGATGACAACGATGATGATGATGTACATACTACATTTCTCCATGCCATGCCTTCCAGCATATTTACCGATGCATCACTAATGATCAAGCATCTATGAGATATAATTATGCCTATAATATTTTTCGCTAATTTCCGCATACACTTTTTTAGTTTTTTTTTGCACCACCGGCCAGCATGATTTCCATAGTATTTAACCAAGCTAATTCCCAGTACTCAGCAAGCATCTTTTTTTTTAACTATTCTCCTCGCCGAGCTGCTAAACAAACCGAGCGCCTTTCTTCGCTTTGATAAGATGACTGTCAGTGTCGTGTCACCGTTCTCCTTTTGCTTAAAACTATTGTCTTTTGGTGGAGCACGTAATATATTTCTTCTGGCGTGTAGTGTATTGTGTATTTATGTATGCTTCTCGTAAGAGTAGAAATACACTCTGATTAAAAGTTAAAGTTAACTAAGATGCAGATCAGAAGATGATGCATTTAGTTTTTTTTTGCTTACGTGTCAAAAATTATGTACGTGTCACCATTTTGCATTCACCATGCCATGCCGTTCCTAAATATATCGTAGCATATTGTTTTTTTAAGCGTCTCTATATTTTCGTGTTATATATTTTTTGGCCGATCGGCATCGTCTCCGTTCCGTCATTTTTAACCAAGCAAGCCAGCGAGCTTCTTCTTCACTTTACTCTTCTCTCTCGTCCAAAGCTGAGGCTCAGATACAATATGGGACGCCATCAGTTGAAAATGTGCCTTAACAGTTAAAAACGTTAGTTATCGACAGTTAAATCATTTAATTATAGCTTCTTTGATTATTAAGTGAAAGTTTTTGATGAAAGAGAAAGTAAGTTTTTTTATTGGAAATCTGGAAGTTAGTTTTTGTGTGTTTAAATCTTTTTTTTAGTTTATTTGTATTTATTGAAAAATATTTTATTTTTTTACAGTTAGCTTCATCCCTTGAATCCTTGGGACACTCACAAACCTGAGTTTAATAGGGATTATTGGCGCAGTTTGGCTTGTGGTAGTGTTAAAGGTAAATACAGATGAATATAAATTTTCGTCATCCATATGGTAATTTTTAAAAGTTTTTAATTGTTTTTATTAACTTGTTTCTCTGTGTTTTTATCTTTATTTAGCTAACTTGTGGGTCCAGTATTGTGTCCAGTTCTGTGGAGTATCTGTAGGAAGGATGACCAAAGGCCAGTATAGGAAACAAGAAGACATATGCTCAAAGAACATAGCCAACAAAATTCCATTGGTGCAGTGCAGCTTGGATTGTGTGTACGTGGTGCAGTAACATTTTCTGGAGAGGTAGGAGAAAAGCATTAATATATTCTTTAATGTAGGGGTTTTTTGAAAGTTGAATTGTTACTTTAGGTTTTATTAAGATAAGCATATGTTTTTTTATATTGCAGGCTGTACTCTACATTTCGGCCGGGGCGTTTCCACTGGTGACTGGCATTCTGTAGTCGTCGTCGTCGCTTCATGGATGGACTTGGGCATATTCATCGCTTCTTGAAGATGGACGAAGGAGGAAGGACTCAAAAAGTTCGATATCGTTTTAATGATTAATTTAGTAATTTAGTTTTAATTTGACTGCATACAAAGTTAGATATTCTTGCAGCATATGGGTAAATAGGCTACAAAAAATATGAACTATGGGAGGATCATTCCGAGTTTTAATTGCCAGTCTGTCAGCAATTAATTTTTAAATTAAAATTAGCAAGGTGCATAGGAAACTTTTTAAAAAATACGGCTTGTCGTTTCACTAAAAAAGGAAGAAGAATATGCTAGTAGACATTTTGAAGCTAAGCATGTGAGCATAAGTATTATAAAATAAAGATACGTAATACAAAAATGATCAATTAAAAAAATGATTCACTTTCTCCAAGCTAAAAAAGTACTTCAGATGGATAATTATAACTAAATTATCGATTTGGAATGAATTAAGTCCTCCAAGTTCAAGTGAACTAATTTGTTTTTTCAAAAGTGATGGAGTATCGGGTTGACTAAAAAACCATTATGACAACGTCGATAGTTGTTGCACTGATGTACAGCGTAGGGAGCAAGCATAAACGTTTCATTTTTCATCAAAATGCCCTACTGACATACAAATGTGGCAGGCAGAAATTCCAACCCCACAACCATGGCACAATGAAATACTTTAAATCATTGAAAGGTCAGGTAAAGTAATGGAAATAGTCATCCAGTCAGTAAAGTCTGTCAACAATATCAGACAATTTGAATTGTATTTTCAATTTAAAAAATTATGTATATTTGCTCAGAATGCAAATCATTTTGCTTCAATTACGTTTTCCATCAACATGCTAATAACTTGCAGTTAGTTTGGATGGATCATTATCACTTAAACTTTTACCTGAGGCGACATATAGGTATAGCATGTAAAATTAAAAGTTAAATGTATAGCCATTAGCTAGTTTCGGATCAACTTCGGGACCAAAATGAACGTGTTAGTTAATTTTACAAAAATCGAGAGATAAAACAACGTTTAAAATAATTTAATGGTTGGCCACAACTTTTGTCGGAAGGTTTGCTTGGTCCATTAGCTTTGTGGAGAGTTAAATGAATATCAAGAAGATGCACAATAGATAGATAGATAAGCGGTAACATTTTTCAGATATCTCTGTTTTGAATTATTTCAATGGCTAAAATAGCTAGACGTTGAACTAAAAAAAGGTTTACGTTGAATCTATCATAATGTGGTGGATAGATGATAAATTCACTATACTCAACTCAATAAAAATACAATCAGAAATGTAAACTGTTATGTTTAAAAAGTAAAGGTTAAGTTATTATAAAAACGTTGGTTAGGAGCGACTGTGTTCTGGAACTCCAAAAATTGCAGCCGGTAATTCCGCACGAGCAGATTCAACATCACTTGAAATTTTACAAAACAAGTTGGCTACTTTTTTATAGTGAACATGAATCTTAGAGAATGAAAAGATTTTGTAGTTAGGATGGATAATTAGTAGTACTACAACACATTTGAGGAAAAAAGAAAGTCTGTTGAAAATGGAGCAATTTATATTTCCAACTCTGAGCTTTTCTCAATTTTGAATTTTGTTTCGAGTTTTGGAAAAAATATATCTTCTTATCGATCGTTTTGAGTTTAAAAAAAATTTAAAAACAAAAGTTTAATAGTTATAAAGTTATCATATGTTACTTTATAAGCTAAATATATGATAAGTATCGTAATGTAAATGATACGAAAAATGATCAGTTTTGAAAATGATTTCAAACTAAAAAATTGCTTTCTTGACATATGATTCAATCATACTGTAAGTTTAACTCATATTTACCCATATAGATTTTTTAACGGTTGGAATTCCATAACCTAATTTATCACTTACTTTTTAGAAAGTAAAAGGGCATCAGAGTGCTTATGGCAATTCATACATAACTTTGAGAAATGTACCGAATTCACATTTGATGCGTATTTAAAAAAAATACGACTATACGAGACACAAAATTGAAAACAGTTACAATTGCACAATTTATTAAATAGGAAAATTAAAAAGTTAAGGTAAGATAGTTGAAGTTCTCATCCATGTACGGCCAATAAGCAATATCAGACATGTTGAGTTGTATTTTCAATTAAAAAAATATGCATTTGCACAAAATGCAAATCCTTTTTTCTTCAAGTATTTAGTTGCATATGAGTAGTTTTTGTAAAATTGTTAAGAGTGTATGGCTATTTAGCTAAATTTGAATTTAGATTATGTTCGGGATGACATAAACATTAATCAGTTAAAGAAATCATAATGTACTATGGCCGTGCATTGAAACAAAGTAAAACGTAATTGTTTTGTTTCTTATCATGAAATGAAAGTTATGAACTTTTAAAGGATTAGGATAAATGTAGTCGACCACAAGCGACAAAATGGTTTTGGAGTGAGTATCTAGTGGCCAGAACGATGATGAAATTGACTACACTTGACTCAGTTACGGAAACATGCAAGCAGAATTGTAAACTGTTGTGTTCAAATCAAAAGAAAAAGATGAGTTATGATGGAAAACGTTGGTAACCATTCTCATGATTCAAGTAAATAATTTAGCCTTTTGCACATTGCAAAGTTAAAAATGTTCATTTACAATCCATGCAAAAGCCAAGAAAACATATTTTTGAAAACGGAGGAAATCATGCTGTCATCTTTCAGCTTTTCTCAATTTTCAATTAAAATATCAATTAAAAATTTAATCATTTAAGTTTGTAGAGACTAAAATGAAAAAGAATAAAAAAGAGGCATGCATATGCATAAAAAAATTGTATTGACAGTCGACTTATTGCAATAATGTACAGAGTAAAGTACAAGCACACTATGAGGTGTTTATATAGATGTTCGAACTATTTAACTATGCGCTGTAGACAAACTGATGCTGACAGGATGGTTATATTTTTACAGTAAAAAAAATCACAATCCCGATCAAAGTTGCAAAAGAAAATCCTTTTCCTCAATTTTGTTTCCTATTGAAAAGAATTTGTGATGGAAAGATAAGATGGATTATTAATTGATAAAAAGAGAGCAAGAGTCTTGAAAATTGAAGGAAATTGCATAGATAGATGGATATGCGATAACATTTTCCAGGTATCTCTGTTTGAAATTATTTGATTTGTTAGAAAAACAAGACTTTAAACTAAAAAAAAGTCTTGAATCTATCATAATGTAGTTGATAGATTACAAATTCACTACGCTCAACTCAAATCTTCATAAAAAAATGCAAGCAGAAATGTAAACTGTTTTGTTAAAAAAAAAGTTAAGTTATTATAAAAACGTTGGTTGGGAGCGACTGTAGTTTGGAATTGTGGAAAATAAGCTTTTAATTCTGCAAGACACAGGAGCATACCCAACATCACTTTGTAAATCAGTATGAAAAAAATTGTACACATTGAGAAGCTAAAGCTGCATATATTTTGACATGATTCTGAAATAGACAATGATTGCTTTTCAGTTAAAAGTCAGTGGAATTAATACCGAAAAGATGCATAAATTGAGACGGTATAAAATAGATTATAAAGTTACTATACTTTATAGCTATATCATTTGCATTGAAACTGACCTTTTAAAAATAGTGTAAAGGTGAAACTTGTGAGAATATTTGAAAAAAGGACATGATAATGAAGAGCAGCATATAAAAAAATTAAAAAAGTGCTTAAATATCCAAACAGTTAATTTTCCGTATCGTAATGTAAACGATACAACAATGGAAATTCTAAATTACATTTAGTTGAAAGATAAATACAATTGACATCTGAAAATTATTTGAGGTGAAAAATAGTGATGGAATTTTAATGGAAAAAAGTAGAGAGCTTGGTCTTATGAAAAGTTTGATTACGACCTTCTGCTTTCTCTTCTAATGCGGTAATCATTGAATCAAGGTGAAAGGCTAGTGACGCCTACACTTTTGAAATGTGAATGGAAGATTTTTTTGGAAGGTGGATGAAATTAGTATTATGCAGTCAATAGCCATAAGGGAAATCAGCAGTGTCACTTCAATTGTAAAGCAAAGCAAGATCATAAATACAGATATTTAGACAGTAGAAAGTTATTTTATTCTCGCAGTAAAACGTTCCTTTTTTATTGAAATGCTCTACTGAAGTTTATATGGCAGACAAGACAAAAATTTCAAAACAGTTACAATTGCACAATTAATCTACTAGGAAATTTCAAAAGTTAAGGTAAGAATGTTAAATAGTTAAAAATTTTCATCCTTGTAAAGCCAATCAGCAAGATCAGACATTGTGAGTTGTATTTTCAATTTAAAAAAAATATATCTGCACAGAATGCAAAACATTTTTTCTTCAAGTAGCTGCATATGTATGAGTAGTTTCGGGATGAAATGAACGTGTAAATCAATTACAGAAATTATTGTGCACTATTGCCGTGTACATTGAAACAAAGCACAAAGTAATGTTTTGTTTATTACCGTGAAATAAAAGTTAGCAACTTTTGAAGAATTAGAATAAATATAGTCGAACGTTGATTTCCGATAATCCACGATGATTGTAAACCTCTCCAAAGATTCATGGAAGGTGAAATGCAATAATAAGAGACTATTTTACGTCGAGGAAAATGAAAGAATGAAAAAATGGCAGATTTATTTTGAACGTTGTTATTTCAATTGTTTAAAAAGCGAGACGCTGAAATAAAAAAAAAATGCGTTGATTCTATCATGATGTGGTTGATAGGTTCAAAATTCACTACGCTCAACTCAGTCCATAAAAAATGCAAGCAGAAATGTAAACTGTCGTGTTAAAAATATAAAAGTTAAGTTATTATAAAAACGTTGGTTGGGAGCGACTGTAGTTTGGAATTGTGGAAGATACAGCTATTAATTCTCCAAGAGAGATCCAACATCACTTTGTAAATTAATTGTAATTTAACACTTTCAACTTTAAGAGTCGGGAATATTTACTGCATGTTTGTGAAAGCATACAAGGTACAGATTATATCTGCATTTCACAAAACTTTTAAGTTTACATCTTTTTTACAATGAACTGGAATCTTAATCAGTGAAAACATTTTGTAGTTTTGATGGATTATTAGTAGTTGTGGAACTAATTGGGGGGGGGAATAAGAAATTGTTAATAGTTTATATAGTTATTATACTTTACAGTTATATCGCAAGTGTCATAATGTCAATGAAACGAAAATGATCAATCTTGACTAATGATTACTTTGTTAGGGATCGTAGGGTCGTCCTTTTCATTCTAAACTCCATGGCATTTAATTGTTGGAAATATTTCAGGAAATATAAAATATTTAAATGTTGGTTTAAAAATGTGCTTAAACCTGAGCTACTACGAAAAAAGTGAACGTTTTAATATCATAGTAATTTAATAGAGCTTGTCTTCATTTTAAAAAATGGACATATGATTTCCATGCCATTTGTAGTTTGACCATGAACTTTGTATTGGATACAATTCTTTCGTTTGCTTTATTTTCACAAATTGCACGATGGTTCAAGAAATGTGATTATGATACACAGTTTAAAAATATAGGGCTTAAGGGCACAAATAAAATTATGTCTTTTATGACTAGTTATTTTTATTTACGGATTTTATTTTAGCATTATGCCTTTCTGATAGGATGGTTATATATTTTAACATTATAAAAAATATTTTCCACAAAAAAAGTTGCAATACATATTCCTTTTCTGCATTTTTCTTTACTAGTAAAAATAATGTGTGATGGAAAGAATGATGAATAATTAGTTGAGAAATGAAGGAAGTTGTACGGTAACACATTAGGTAATTATAGTCTGAACTTTTATAAAAATAATTAAAGCCACACACGTTAAAAATGAAACAAAACATAATTATGTCGAATCTATCATAATGTGCTTGGTAGATGACAAATTCACTTCGCTCAATTCAATGAATAAAAAATACAAACAGAAATGTGAACTGTTGTTGTACTTGCAAGGAAATCACATTACATTGCAAAAGATGATATTCAGTGACAGGTGCATGCTTGAGATGAGTAGAAGCGATGCTGTTCATGCTTTATACATTATCTTGCATGATCACATCATCATCATTTCCACACATAAACATGTTCATTTGTAGTGAGCGTTTTAACTCTTCCAGTGTTTAAATCAAAAGTTAAAGTCAAGTTATTATAAAAACGTTGTTTTCGGAGCGACTGTGTTTTGGAACTCGGAAAATTGCAACCGTTAATTCTAGAAGCAACAACACTCCAGCATCACTTGACATTTCACCTCACTCTCAAGTTGGCTACTTTTTACAATGAACTGTAATCCTAATCAATGAAAAGATTTTGTAGTTTTGATGGATCATTAGTAGTATTACAACTCATATGTCAATTCATTCATAACTTTAAGAAATGTCCCAATTTCACATTTGATGGGTATTTGTTTTTTAATACGACTAGTCACTTCAATTTTAAAGTGAAGCTGGATCACAAATAAAGAAATTTAGACAGTAAAACAGTTTTTTCCACAGTAAACATACGTATTATAAACGAAACGTTCGTTTTTTATTAAAATGCTCTGCTGACATTTATATGTCAGGCAAGACAACAATTTCAAAATAGTTACAATTGCACAATTTATTGCTGTGCTATTTAAGCAAAATTAAAAAGTTAAGGTGAGATAAAGTATGTTTCATTTGGTAGGGGCCGATTGAACTTTTTCAAATAGCTTTTATGTGCATGATCGAAACAAGCTGATATTTACAGGGTGTTTAGACTAACATATGCCAATATTATATACGAGGTTTCATTATAATCTGACTCCGAATTTTTGAGAACCAGACATTTCCCCAAAATTGTCATTTTGGCTTGTCTCAAAACCAAGGGGCCAACCTCGATTTTTTAGCATACATATTTGGTTGTGTTGAACTTTATGCATGGTTATAATTACATTAAGGTCCTCTATTCACCCACACACTCACTTTGGAAAAATGACTTCAATTTCAACGTGGTTTATGGGGATCCAAGGTTGACATCCTAAAGTTGTACATAACAAGCAAACACAGATGTAAAACTTGGTGGAAATATTGGTGGTGTGAAGACTAACCTATAGTAGTCATGTTTAGAAAATATTAAGCATCAACACAAAAGATAATACAGAAAAATGTTTAGGTTTTTAAAAAACATAATAAGTCCCATATACAACAATGTAAAAAATGGAGTTTTTGAAAAACCTGAACATTTTGATGCATTATCTTTTGTGCTGATGCTTAATATTTTCCAAACATGACTAATATAGGTTAGTCTTTACATCGACAATATTTCCACCAAGTTTCACATCAGTACCAACTCGTTTTGTACATCGTTAGGCTGTCCAACCTTGGATTCCCATAAACCACGTTGAAATTGGGGGTCCACCACCTGAAGTCATTTTTCCAAAGTGAGTGTGTGGGTGAATAGAGGACCTTAATGTAATTATAACCATGCATAAAGTTCAACACAACCAAATCTGTATGCTAAAAAATCGAGGTCGGCCCCTTGGTTTTGAGACAAGCCAAAATGACAATTTTGGGGAAATGTCTGGTTCTCAAAAATGCGCGGTCAGAATTTTATAAAACCTCGTATATAATATTGACATAAGTTAGTCTAAATACCCTGACAATCTCAAGTTGTTTAGATCATGCACGCAAAAGTTATTTGAAAAAGTTCAATCGGCCCCTTTCAAATGAGACATACTTTAGTTAAAGTTTTCATCCATGTATGGCGAACCAAAAAAAATATCAGACAATTTGAATTGTGTTTTCAATTTAAAAAATATATATTTGCACAGAATGCAAATAATTTTTTATTGAAATAGTTGCATATGACAAATGAGTAGTTTTTAAATTGTAAGATAAGAGGTTATGGCTATTAGCTACATTTGTATTTAGTTAGCAAAAATAGTAATCCTTTTCATAGTGTACATGCGTATTATAAACGTACATACAACATAATTCGAGAAGGATCAATTAAAAAAGAAATATTTACTTTTGTCCATGCTAACAAACCGTAGTTTAGATGGATGAGTAATTACCAATTTAAGGTCTACCACAAGCGGCAAGATTGTTTTGGAGTGAGTATCTAGTGGCCTGAAGGATGAGGAAATTCACCACGCTTGACTCAGTTAAAGAAACATACAAGCAGAATTGTAAACCTGTGTTCAAATCAAAAGAAAAAGATGAGTTATGATGGAAAACGTTGTTAACCATTCTCATGATTCAAATAAATAAATTAGCCTTTTGCAAAGTTCAATTTACAATTCATCCAGAAGCCAAGAGAGCATGTGCTTTGAAAATGGGGGAAATCATACTGCCATCTTTCAGCTTTTCTCAATTTAAAATTAACGTTTCTTCATTAGTCGTTTTGAAATATCGTCATTGTGAAAATATAAAACTTTTAGTTCTGCTTATAATCAAACCCTGCCTGATAATGTGCATTTCCGATGGGATGATTAATATCATTAGAACGTTTACTAAATAGTACCAAAACTTGTTTTTAGCATTTTTATTCCAAGACAAACCCGAGATCAAGTAAAGTAAACTGAAAACGGTACTTCGAATTTTTTCAACATCAGTTTTCGCAGATTGTATCTGTAAAATGGGTAATAGGTGTAAAATCTGTTTTTCGTCAAGCTGTAGATATAAGCTTGGTGCATAAATGTTATATTGGCCAGGTGTTCTGAGATTTTCAAGTAAAATAATGAGCAACTTCATACTCGATTTAGCAATTATCACCTTCATATTCGTTTATTGCAAACTTGTTAGGTCAAGTCAAGTTAGTATAGTTAGTCAAGTACGTTCATCAGAAGCAACATGTTCATTAAATGTTGCAATGAAACCGACCTTTTAAATAATCATACTTAATGGAACATTGCAACAAAATGGGATGAAACCCTCAAGCAGAAATACAAACAGAAATGTAAACTGTTGTTGTGTTTGCAAGGAAATCACATTACATTACACAAGATGATATTCAGTGAAAGGTGCATGCTTGAGATGAGTAGAATCGATGCTGTTCATGCTTTATACATTATCTTGCATGATCACATCATCATCATTTCCACACTTGTAAATACCTACATGTTAATTTGTAATGAGTCTTCTAACTCACAGTACCAGTAGTAATATCAGAACTAAAAGTTTAGTTATTATAAAAAGGTTGGTTAGGAGCAAAGTGACGTTTCCACGATGATCATTTTTTTGGCCTTTAGTAAAGTTGCAAGTGTTTTACAATTCATGCAAAAGCCAAAAAGCGGAAGCTTCATTCGTTAGCCGTTTGTGTACCACGACCTTTGGGTTGAAGAAATGCACGTGCTTATGATGCACAAAGTTTAAAAATATTAAGTTCAAAAAAACAGAAAGGATTGTCTTTTTATGAGGCAAGTATAATCAATCGTTTTTCTGTGTAAATCCAATCCTGAATGTAATACGATTGTAAAATTGGTTTAATGCCATGCGAAAAAAGCGTGATGGCTTTACTGTGAAATATCCTAATCCTCGCGAGTAAAAAAATAATTAAATAACAAATGTGTCTTTATTTTGCTAAATGATAAGTCTTAAAATGTTTATTTTTAGCTTTTATAAATGGGTTGCAATTATCTTGCTTTACAATCCAACAATATCAGATCAGTGCAAATTGTTAGGTTGACAACGTTGATCATAAGCAACATGTTCAGGAAATGTTACAATGAAACTGATCTTTTAAAAAGTTAAAAGGGAGAATATTGTTAAATTACTAGAACAAAGTGCATGGATACCTTAAATGTCGTAATTTGAACGATAAAAAAAGTTAATCCAAATGTCACTTTGTGTACGAGTTATAAATAATTACGAGATGATGATACATGTTCATTAAATGTTGCAATGAATGTGACGTTTTAAAAATAGTTTAAAGGTGAAATTCGGTGAGCCTGCGGGAATAGCTGCAATAGAATAAAAAATTAACCGTAGTTTACAGCTTTATCGTAAGCATCTTAATGTAAATGATACGAAAATTATCAACTTTTAATAAATGATTTCATTGAGCATGGTCTCTCTCATGATTTAAATTAAAACGAATCTTAACTAAACTAAATAGCAGCCATAAAATTCAATACAATAAGTTATAAATTCGTAGGGTATTTTATTTTATCCATACTTTTTAATTTGACGCCCTGACGAATTTGCATACTCCATAAGTTGCATAGTTAGATTCCAGTAAAAAAAACCAACTATTTTAGCTAGAAATTTTGTCATGTCATGTACAGACATGTCATCATTTCCGGTTTCCTGTTCACATACAATATTGAATATAGTTATATTTATTTGAAGCATAAATGTAATATGCGAAAATAGTTTTATCATCAGAAATGTCGCTTTAATGATGCATATGCACCTGTTTTATAATTTGATTAGAAGGTGCAACATCAACCGCTTAGAATTCCACCTATCAAGTGACACTCACCACTAACGTTAGTAGAAGGTGGTCAATGTGGGCTAATCCTGAAGTTAGAACAAACTTACACATTGTAAAGACTAAAGTTTGGGAAAACTAATAAACTTTGTTTCAATTAACTCTCCAATTTTTTGCCAAAAAATGTTCAAGTTTATTTCGTATTTAGTTCGTAATGCAATACAGTAAATAATGAATAAATTGAAAATTGGCAATAATTAGTGACAAACCAATTTAACATTTTTATCGTCTTCGTCGAGCAACTTATAATTGATCATGTTTCATACAAGGACTTGTTGCCATTTAAAAAGGTTGACAAGGACCTGTTAAAAAGGAGGCAGTTTCTGTTTTACTTTTTCTTTGGGCAGAATTGAACTCATTTAACCTATTGGGTTAAAAAAAGTAAAATACGGCATTAATTATAAATTTATGATTTAACGGTTGCGCTGTATGTTAAAATCATAAGTAAATGTTTTGTTAATTAAAAAAACCTTTTGGTCAGATTTTTTGTAAGGATGTAAATGGTAAGCAGCCTTTTTAAATAATCCAAAAGGTTTCAGGTAAACAGTTTAAAAATGATTAGGAGAGATTGATAATTGATAAAAAAGGAATGAGGGATTTTCACCTTCATATTTCAGAAAGGGAAAGCAGCATTATCACAAATGTGTTAGTTATGCGATATAAAATCGTGATAGGTACATGATGTATCATAGTGTAAATGACATAAACATGGGAAATGTTATCTTTGAAAATTTAAAAACAAACATTAACTAATGATATATTTAAAAGTATTGACAATCCAAGCACTAAAGTTGGGGCGGTTTTTATTGACTTCTCAAAAG